>MEHQ01003964.1:9039-58583 GCA_008828725.1 Saccharina japonica
GTAACAAATGCCCAAAGTTCGCGTTGCTGTAGACATCGGTGGAACGTTTACCGATATTTGCATACTTGACGAAACTACGAATGCTATTCGTATCGCCAAGGTACCCTCATCCAAAGACCCTATCGAAGCAGCCCTCGCAGGCTTAGAAAAAGCCCAGGTAGATTTGGCCGATGTGAGCCTGTTCTCGCATGGAACAACTGTGGCTACCAACGCGCTCATTGAGCGCAACCTGCCGCATGCTGCGATGATTGTCACCGAAGGATTTCGTGACGTGATTGAGATTGGCAATTCTACCAAAGAAGATTTGTGGGATGCTTATAAAGATAATCCCCCCGCATATATCCGACGCCGCGACCGCCTCCCTATTCGTGAACGCACCACTTCTGCTGGTGTGGTGGAAATTGCAATAGATAAAGCGGAGGCACAGGAACTCGCAAAAAAATTACGCAAAAGAAAATACGAAGCAATTGCAATTTGTTTTATGAATTCATTCGCCAGCAACGCCAACGAACTGGCCTTAAAAGCCATTTTGCAAGAAGAGCTCCCCGGGGTTGCTATTTCTACATCAGCAGAAGTGCTTCCGGAAATGTTTGAGCACGATAGGTTTTCAACTGCCGTCGTGAACGCCGTCCTGCGCCCTGTAGTTGGCGAATATGCATTACGACTACAAGAGCGCTTGTTAAAAGGTGGCTATAAAAGCGATGTGTTGCTGCTGCATAGCGGCGGCGGTGTCATGACGCCAAAATCGGTTGATACTCAAGCGGCACGCCTAGCAAGTTCCGGCATCGCCGCGGGTGCCATCGCCAATCGATATCTCGGCAACCTATGCGGATTTCCTAATTCGATCGGTTTTGACATGAGGGGAGGGGTCACTTGAACGTAGTGTCGTAAGGAGGGAGGGAGAGGGAAACATGATAAGTAGACAAATATACCAACATCCAAAGTGATTTCCCTCCCCTTTTCTCCTCTCCCCCATAATCAACAGGCAATGCAAACACTTAAAAAAAACACTTAAAAAAAAACTTATAAACCCTTTTTTTTACAGCAAATTGTACCCAACACTAATCCCAAGTAGTTTAGCCCCTAAAACCTGGGGGGGTACTTACTCAAGCGGTCAACCTTTTTCGTACTGCATTGTGCAGAAACCAAAATATGACTCAAATTCCAAGTGATTTTGTCGCCACCACGGGACTGCAGCCCTAAATTGTAAATTGGTAAAATTAACTATAATACCAGTACGGCCCGCCGTACTGGTAGGCCGTACTGGTAACTGGTATTATAGTTAATTTTACCAATTTACAATTTAGGGCTGCAGTCCCGTGGTGTCGCCGTACTGGTATTATAGTTAATTTTACCAATTTACAATTTAGGGCTGCAGTCCCGTGGTGTCGCCGTACTGGTATTTTAGTTAATTTTACCAATTTACAATTTAGGGCTGCAGTCCCGTGGTGGCGACAAAGGACCATAGTAAATACTAGTAAATAGGACCTACGGTACACACAAAAACCTGCCACCTGTCCCGAAATATAAGCACATTTTATACATTGATATTAAACAAACAACGGTGCTTATATTTCGGGACATATCGGTATATGTTTTACCTATTTTTACTAACAATATTTGGCCCTATTTACAGTATTTACTATGGATGGTCCTCCGTAATAGTACAACATAGCAAGAGCCGTGATATGACAGGTATTGGGGGTTTGCACTTTGGAGGCCGAACCTTTTCGTAGTGGTACCTATATAGTGTCGGCCCCTATATAGGGTCGGGTATGCGCCAGCCAACAATGCCGGCACGTACGTATATAGCGGCAAACGGCACTACTGCGCACACCGACACAATGGGTAATCGATCAACAATACCGGCACTATTGTTTAGCGGCAACCGGCACTACTCCGACTGGGTAATCCATCAACGATACCGGCACTTACGTATATAGCGGTAAACGGCACTACTGCGCACGCCGACACGCTGGGCAATCTATCAACAATACCGGCACTATTGTATAGCGGCAACCGGCACTACTCCGTACACCCGACGCACTGGGTATTCCCATCAGTGACAAGCGATTCCGCCCCGGCACTATACAGGGCAGCCGGCACTACATAGGATATCTTGATAAAATTATGATTAGTACGTCAGCTGGGAGGTCGACTGATTGAATCGTTGATACTCAACTTTGCAAGCTGCGTACGTAGAACGTTTGTTCTATACCAGGTATGTCAAAAGTAGTACGTATTCGTGTGTGATTCGTGCATGTACGATGATCTGGTGTACACTACACATCCCACCCAGGAAACCATGTCCCAGATCCATGCAGATCACATGGCTCTACAACACGGCAACGTGAGCTGTAGCATCATACAGATTATACACATTATACAGATCAAATATTAACCCCTTAAGAACTGGTCCCCCGTTTTTGGGGACAAACTACTTGAAATTAGTGTTGGATAAGTTTTTCAGTTCTGAATGGGTTAATAGCTGCCCTGAAACATCTACAGATCCATCACGAATCACGAGAGAATCGATATGATCTGTCAAAGGTGTGGTGTGATTTCACGAACACAATATTATTCGCTGGAAACCTACCTAGCCAATGAAATTGTGTGCCGGGCTTCAATGTTCTAACAGCACCCCTTTTTTGGAGGGACCCCCCGAGTTAGCGACCAAAACAACTATAAAACTTACGTATGATACGGCCCCCTTTCGTACTGCACTGCTGTTTCAGAAACAAAACAAACAAAAAATTACTCTAATTCCAAGTGTTTCGGTCCCCCCAACGGACCGCACTCCTAAATGGGCTATTCTATGCAAGTGTTACCAAACTATTAATAGTCCAAACCTTCTATATACAAGCAGCGTCAGCGGGTAGCGGATAATTTTGCTTGCGCCCTTGCCGTGCCGTGCGCAGCAACTTCTTGCATCGCACGTAACTCGGGACACCAATTCGTACCACCCCTCAATCACACGCAATGGGCGTTACTACTGTAATCACCGCTTTTATATTCATATATCATATGTACCATCCATTTTTCACTCTCGGCCGGTCGCCCCGATGGTCTAGCGGTCTAGTGGTACCCTCGAATGCTCGTACAGAGGGTTAGTTTCCGGGGTTCGAATCTCACGCGGGTCGGACTTTTGAGTTTATTTGCACAACTGAAAAAAAAAAAAACGGGATCAACTGCTGGAGAGCGCCCAGTAGCGTGGGTAAAGGCGCAATTCGATGCGAGTCGGCGGGGGAAGAAAGGGCTGGAGTCTTCTCGCGATAGAAAATGCCAAGGCAAAAACCGTAGTGGGGGGGGGAGGGAGAAGAGCCTACTTTGTGACCCCGGATCTAAGTTACGACTATTGTAGCAAAGGAAGGAGAGAAAAGGAGGGCGAAGATAATAAATGGGATGATAAAAACAAGAAGAAAAAGAAAAAAATGGTTCAACTTACATTTTTTTTTCTCACAAAAGCCGGTCGGTCGGTCGTTCGGCGAGAGGTAAGAGAGAGCTCCCCCAAGCGAGTGGCCTCGAAAAAAATCAGGCGCTACCCGTACCGTCGCACGCGCCCTATATATATATATATGGTGTTGACCGACGAACGAATCGAAAAACGAAAAAAACGAAAAAAAAAGAGGCAGATTGGTCGTCCTCCGTCCCTCTCGGTCTGTTCGCAACGCGGCACTTCTGACTTCATTGACTTAACTGGTAATTACTTTTTTTTAATACTACAGTACGTTTGACCATTTTTCCGCACCGCAAAACAGCATAATATGTATCAAAACCCTATTTCCATGCAGAGCATGTCCTCAAAACGTAAACGCAGATGTGAAAAGGGGAAAAAGTCTACGTTTAAGCAGAGGCGAAGTTTCCCTGCAAAAGTACTGCTGGCTAACTCGTACCCGTGTCAGGGGAGGATTGTAACACAGTAGAAAAGGTAGGAAGGAAGGACCCAGTAGAAAAGGAAGGAAGGAAGGAAGGGAGGGAGGAAAGCAGGGACACGTCATGGTATCCGGCGCTGACACCCAACTCCCTGTACACAAAAGCACACGGAAACCCGCAACAAACTATCATAGCGCAGTAAAGCAGCCAAACAAGATGGGGGAAAAAAAAGAAAAAAAGTGACAGTGTACGTAGCAACACACACCCCAATCACACAAACTGGGGGTGCGAAAGTCGACAGACAGGACGCGCGCGCGGGCGGGCGGGCGGGCGGTCGGGCGGGGGTCGATCTACAGGACGAACCCCGTCCCCCGAAAAACAGAAAAATACCGAACGGGGCGTATCGGTCGATCATTGTCTCATTTCTTACCTCAGGAGCGAGTCCCTCTTCCGCTCCAGTGCCCCCTCCCCCTCCCTTTCCAGCCTCCTTCCGGACCCCTTGCTTCTGAACCCGTTGCCCCCCCCCCCCCTTCATTTTCTTAAGGTCCTTGGCGTTGCCTGTAACACTAGCCGGCTCCGCCGCCCCCGCCTCCTCCATCTCCACTACCGCCTCCGCCGCTACCGCCCCCGACCCAGTTTCCCCCGTTACCGCTTCGGCTACCGCCGCCGCCATTGGAAACCCTTGTTCGGGGAGTTGCTGCTCGTTGGCCAGCAGGTCCAGGGCTTCTTCGACCTCGGCCCAGTTAAGCGTGCGGCGGATGTTCTTCGACAAGGGTTCCGAAGTCCGGTTCCAAGCGTAGTCGCCTTTTTTAGGTTTCGTCACGTAAAAAAATGCGTTTTTTTGGGGGGGGCAGGGGGGGGGGGGGGGGGTTACGATTGTGGTTTATTGAGGTGGATGGCGAGGTGGGAAGGAGGGGGGGGGGGGGGGGGGGGGGCGGGGGGGGGGGCGGGTCATATTTGTGTGTATGTATGATACGTTTCTCAAAAATGATTTGCACATATATATGGCAGCTTCGAGTTCTCGACCGATTCAAGGGTCAAAGCTCATGTTACAAGGGGAGGGGAGGGGACCGTAATATTTGTGTTACCAGGTATGTATGTAAGTTTCTCGAAAATTATTTACAAATACGGCAGCTTCGAGTTCTCGACCGACTCAACAGTCGAAACTTCTCGACCGGCTGAACAGTCGAAGCTCATATTTGCGCAAAAGCTACGACATACGTAAGCCGGCCGAGTGTGTTAACAAATGTACATGGATTACTTGCACGGTCACATATATACTCGTATAAATATATATGTATATAATATGGGTGGGGGCCTATTCGGTTGCAACTGAGTGAGAGGAGAGAGAAAATAGATTAGTTGCCGATGCTCGAAATATACTTGAGGGGGGGGGGGGGGGGAGGGGGCGTGGAGCGGAGGGGAAATAACTTAGTTGTTGATGATACCGAGGGGATGGCGTGAGAGGAAAGAAACAAAAAAAAAAAAACCAAAAACCAAAAACATTTGCTGTCTCTATATACGGCCGGCTGGCCGGGCGTGCGAGACCAAGCAAGAGACTTACGTACATTATCGACCTCACAGCAGCAGCAGCTGAATTGTGTCTTTGTTTTTCGAGAGGCAAAACCATCTGGCCTTAACGTATAGTGCTATACTACAGTAGTTTTCGTTTTAGTGCAGGGGGCAGTCAGTCGAGGGGTCGAACCGATGTGTACTATTACCGGGTGGGCTATTGTTGTATTAAGCAGAGCAGAACCCACGACGGACCGAAAAGCCATGTATGCCCCCTAATGATTAATAACACACCATATTGTGATGCTGACTACTACCTGGTATATATATTATCAAGCAATATTACGGGGGACCATAGTAATTAAGACCAAATATTGCAAGTAAAAATAGGGAAATCTGTAAGGTTTTTGTGCTTCCCGTAGGTCCCTATTTACTATGGTCTCCCGTAATAACTACGAGTAGTACGGGAGACCATAGTGAAAAGGACCAAATACTGTTATTTAACCCCTTCAGAACTGAAAAAGGTACGTATCTAACACTAATTCCAAGTATTTTGTCCCCAAATACGAGGAACCAGTTCTTAAGGGGTTAATAGTAAAATAGGGAAATATATGTAAGGTTTTGTATGTGTATCGTAGGTCCTTATTTAATATGTATGGTCCCCTGTACTAGTGGTAAAATGGTATTTTGATGTTACAGAGTGCCATAGTAATCAGAATCCACTACGATGTGACCCAAAAAACCAGGTATGGCCCTTATGCTTAGACACCATACTTTGGTTCTGATTCCTACTATTAATAGTACGGGGGATCGTAGTAAACAGGACCAAATGCTGTTGGTAAAAATAGGGAAATATATAGGTTTTTGTGTTTGCCGCAGTTCCTATTTACTATTTACTATGGCCCCCCGTGATAATATATAGCCTGTTTGGCGGGGGGGGGGGGGGGTGGCGGTAGCCTCTTCCAAGAGAGGGGAAAAGGTCACCACGGCCGTGAATTGTTGGGAAGATACGTGTGCAAGATTAAACGAAAGAAATATGGGGGTTGTGGAGCGGAATCTTGAATCGAAATACAGGAGGCGTGACCGGTTGGGTAGGGGATAAGGGGATGATAAAAGCATGTGCTGAGTTTTGAGGAGATTATTGACCTCGGTGTTTTTGTTTCATGTTTTGTTTTGCATTTTTAAATATGCTGGAAGGAATACCAACTGCATACAGTTATAGTAATGCAAGTACAGGAAATTAATACTTGAAACAAAGGACTCTTCAATGGAAAATATAACAACAGCAGCACCAGTAACTATGCCATGCTGCCGCGCATGTTCGGCTGCTGCTCTTATAAATCATAGGGACCGCGGAATGTGAGTGCATGCTCAAAACATACCAAAACGTAAAAACTACGAGCACCACAATGTTGCAGTTGTCGCGGTGACTTAAGTTGAGGAAACAAGCAACAACGGGAGGACCATAAAACACCCCGCTCCAACAACACTCGCTTTACGACGAAGACACTGCTGCTGATGTGGGTACACAGGTCGAAGCACTGCTGTTGGTAAATCTCCGAATGTACCCGAAGCAGCAGCAGCAGCGGCGGCGGCGGCGGTACCAACGGTCCGATTCGCCGCCCGGGGCGGGGCGCGGGGGGGGGGGGGGGGGGGGGGGCTGGAGTTGGTCGTGGCGTTTCTTTCGTTATTTGTTACTTGCGCCGCCATGAAGAGGCGTGATGGCCATTGTTGTCATGGATACACGATCTTGTATATTTTTAGGATGAAGAATCAGCACGCGGACACCGCTGGGTGTGCTTGATGTCGACGTCTCAGAAATAGTCCAGAATGGTTAATTGTGAATAACACACACATTACACACATTACACAGTAGACACGTCATATATACGAGTAGCTTCGGGTTCTAGTCCACCATGAGTAACGCGCATCGTTTCTTCGTCCATAGACTATAAATATATGAAATATGTATAATATGTACATACACCAGCAGTTGTACGTGTCGAAGTTTGGTGACCACAGATTCTTGCGTCTCTCTTATAGTATGAAGACCCAAACGCGGACACTGGGGCACTACGACGTATTAAATAGGTGTGCTGGATGTCGGCGGGTAGAAAGGACGGCTTAACGTGAACAGCACACACAAGAGGCAGCAGCACGTAGCGTGTGTGTGTTCTTCACAACCAACCGTCATTTCTACCCGTACAGCCTTACTAATATTACGGGGGACCATAGTAAACACTAGTAAATAGGACCTTCGGTACACACAAAAACCTATGCATGTTCCTGTTTTTACGAACAATACTTGGTCCGATTTACTATGGTCCCCCCTGATAGTACTACTACGTTGTACATACCTGGTATGGCATACCTGGTACGGCATACCAGGTATACCGCCCCCAGCTCGGCTTACCCTCCGCCTGGGCATCGCCGCGCTGGGCAGGTCAGCGCCAGCGCGGAGGAAATAAGCCTGGGTGGACCCCCTGGTTCGCTCTGCTGCTGGCAGGATGCCTCATGCAAACCCCAAAAGTTGCATGGAACGGAACGGCTTCGGATTGTTACCACACAGCAGCAGTACGTACCCATACCCCATATCCACCATAAACTGTCGCAACTATCGTACACCACACATGTCTTGGGGTACGCGTACGAAGTACGGTCAACTGGCTTCATGTTTGTCGGCGGCCAGGTATCACATATAGCTCCCAGCTGGCTTTTCCAAGTTTGGGAGTCAAACTGGTTGGCGATCCAAGATTTTCGTGGCGTCGGCCGCGCGTCTTGCTACACAGCAGTACGTTTATAAACACATGCTCGTACTCGTATAGCATAAATTTGAAAAACAACACACGCACATTTAGACCATACCAAGTACACGGCGCATTCAACATGATCGCGACGACTATATTTAGCACCATATACCAGAACCCCCCCGCTAAATCTGAACCTGAACAAAGCACAGGACACCTAATAAGAACCAGGCTGCTAATAAATCCAGACTGAGATTTTAGAGGTAAATAATACGAAATTCGGGAGTCGTTATCTTTAAATCAGTGTAGAAAGCACCCTCTCTCGAAATAAGAAATCCAGCCTGGAACAGATTTCCTGTTTCTTCTAGGTGTCCTGTCCTGTACTGCTTGCTGCTTGTTTATGTTGCCCAAGCGGATGCTGCCGTTAGCTGCCGCTACGTAGCTGCCGCTAGCTGTGCTGCTGCTTGCGGTCGTGGGATAGCAGCGGCGGCACTGCGGTCAACTCTGCCGCCGCCACCGTTCCTGGGCTGCCGTTGCTGTATACTCGTGCGCGTTTGTTTTTGTTTTTCGTTGTTTTTTTTTGCCGAGTTGCCGCCTATCCCCACTTCCTTCCTCAATTTGGAGGCGTCGCCTGCAGATTTTGGTTCCCCTCACTCGCAAACACACCAAAGTTTTGAGTCATGAAGGGAAGGAAATTCACATTTTTTAGCTCCAGGAAAACTTTTTTTTTTAACCTTATCGCAAACACTCTAATGTGTAAAAAAGAAAACACTTGCTGCCTATAATCGCAAAATTAGGATAAAAAACCCAGAGCGTTTTGCGACGCACTCTCAAATCCATTGCGATGGCGCCTGGGTATCGGAAGAACGGGAAAAGTACTAGGGACCCGTCTCTCTCTCGCCAGTCTCGTGTCAAGCCGTCAACTGTTCGGCGAGGGAGGTCGGATCGAATGGCCTATGGCCTATATACTGACTCTGTGTACTCAGGCCTGCCTGGTGGGAAAATTGAAAACCCAGGCGGAGAGTCACTCGCCTTCTGTAATTTTGAATTTTGTTTGAACACTCTAACAACGCCTCCAGGTCCTCGCTCCTTGGGAACGAGAGCATTTCGGTGAGCAGATTTAACAGGGACGCTAAGGTATTGGTCATACATACGAAGCGAATTCCTGTGCGAGTGCAACATATATACCTGGTATGATATATATACTGGTACAACATGCCGGTACGCTGTACTGCTTACTGCATTGCAGCGTAGTATCTCTGCTACTGTGTCATAGTTTTGTGACCATTACTGGCATCTCTCTACGACTATAGGATGAAGAATCGGCACAGACACTGGGTGTGCTGGATGTCCACGGGTAGAAAGGACGGTTTAATGTGAAGAACACACACACACTTGGGGGTCACAAGACACGACAAGGCGTTTAGTTCATATTCTATTCGTGTAAACAAGGCGGTTGGTTGGTTCGTTGTTGGTAGGTATATGACATATATAGGTTGCCACGTAACATTTGTATTTTCAGTACCAGGTGTATGTGTATACGAAATAATGCTCAATTGATGATGCCGTTGTAGTATTGACAGTACGATACCCGCATGATATTAAAAGGGACTTGTTGTGTATATTATCCGACATCTGTAAATGATACTCCGAAGTAAGTACGTTGGAGCCAGATGCGTTGGCAGATGCGTTGGTCTTCAACCAACGCAGGCTGAGTCATAGACAGGTAGTACCTGGCATATTAGTAGTACGTACAGCAGTAGTATAGCTTCGTATATTGCTGATGTACAAACAGAGGAAGAAAAGGCTGAACTCGTCTCTCGCGATAAAAAATGCAAGGCACGAACCGTAGGCACGAACCGTAGTGGGGAGGGAAGAGCAGAGCGTGCATTGTGTGACCCCCGACCCGAGTTACGACCAGGAGGGAGAGATAAAAGAAGGGCGAAGACAATAAATGAAATGGTGACCAGAGCGAAGGACGCCCCCCCGCGCCACAGCTGGCGTAACTCTGCCCGCTCAGGCGAACTTCTCAGACGTGCCCGCATAAAATGATGCTGTTTCTAATGAAATATGGTTTTATCACGAAGCTGTAAGGCATTCGTTCCCGACGGTGAGCTTATTGTTGGCTTCGGCGCTTCGGCTAAGGGCGGCCACCACCCCGACCCGGAACTCTAACCCTAACCCTAACGAGAGGCATGCCTGGTTGTTGTGCCACTGGGTCCTTGTGCTTGGAAAGGCTATATTTCTAGTGCGGGCACATCGAAGGAAGTTCGCGTGCGCGGACAGATCTACACGAACTATCCGCGCCACGACTACCGCCATGCATGACATAATAAGTACACCACCCCCCCCCGGCCCCCCCCGTCACCCTCCACCTCCCGCTCGCCTAAATCGACTCCGGGGCATACACCGCCGTGTGCACCCTCTCGCCCGTGCCCACGCCACAGCAGTCAGCAGACGGGAGGCGTCATAGATGTGCGTGTGATGCCGCCGCCATAGGGAGCACGTTTTTCAGCCTGACGACATCCGGCACTCCGTATATACAGTATATACATGACATATTATATATACGATATATATACGATGTTGTGCGTGTGATCTTCACATTAAACCGTTCTTTCTACCCGTCGACATCCAACACACCCAGTGTCCGTGCCGATTCTTCATTCTAGAGAGGTACCAGTTCTGTGGTCACAGAACCACAACACAAGATATGTGTGTGTTCTTCACATTAAACCTTCCTTTCTACCCGTCGACATCCAGCACACCGAGTGTCCGTGCCGATTCTTCATCCTAAAAAGGGAGAAGCACGACACTTTCTTTTATTTTGTCATGCTTTTGTTTGGTTGCTTGATTGTTGATTTGCTTCAGTATGTTTACTTTTTATTATTTTTCCTTTTCGCTTTTTTTCTTTTTTTTTTCTCTTTTTTCTCTTGCATGCACCTGGATTGCTAGCAGGGTAGGTCTTGCCTGTCGTATATGGCATTGCATTGTCTGCTCTTCTTACTGCACTGAGCGTAGTACCTCTGTGTCGTAGTTTTGTGACCACATAACTGGTACCGTCGTGCTTCTCCCAGAGGAGATGCGACATCAAATAAAAAGAAACTAAATGAAATGGACCGAAAAAAATATATACTGAGTTGTAATGCAGCAAGCAGAGCATACAATGCAATGCCCTGCACGACAGACACGAAATACGTATGCTAGCAATCCAGATGCGTTGAAAAAGAGAAAAAAAAAACGAAAGAAAAAAAAGAAAAAAAAAGCGAAAAGAAAAAAGAAAAAAAAGGCAATAGAAAGTGTCGTGCCCCCCCCCGGAGATGCGAAAGACATTATAAAACAATTAAAAAAAAAACAACGCTGAACGTGAACAGAGGAAGACTAACAAAGGAAAGGAAAGGACAGGCAGCCGAAGTACAAAGTGTATAGTTGTTACGTCTCAGTACTTCATTTTGTTTTTTACTTTTCGCCTTTTAGTTTATTTTGGCTTATTTCGTTTTTTTCTTTATTTCTTTCTTTCAACGCATCCGGATTGCTAGCGTGGGTAGGTCGTGCCTGTCGTACATGCCATTATGCATTGTCTGCTCTGCGTACTGCATTACAACTTAGTACTTCTGTGTCGTGGTCTTGTGGCCATAGAACTTGTGTCTGTCTAGGATGAATCGGCACGGACACTGGGTGTGCTGGATGTCGACGGGTAGAAATAGTGGTTTAATGCGAAGAACGCACGCCATCGCGCATATAACAAGCACAGGAGTACGACATACAGAAGTACTGGTTGATATTTAGAGCTACAGAGTATATAATAGTGCAATAGTGCACATGCAGGAATTATACTGAAAATGCTTGCAGTGTGTATGATACAAGTCCTCATACATACATACAACAGAAGAGTTATCCCGTTCTGCCCGCTTTTACGAGTACCTCCTACAGCAAAAGCTCACGAGTACCTTCGGCGGGTATAACAAAAAAAAACGGTTTAATTGTGAACACAACACACACAAGCAGCTAGTCAAACAATTATTGGCGGTGTTGTCTTGCGAGTTAAACCGTTTATTTCTACCCACCGACAAAACCCACTGCTGCTGTCCGTCCCTCCGCCCTCGGGCTCATCCTCCTACAAAATAACTTTCGTATGGTCACAATACCCGCGGTGCATCAACTTTCTACTGACTTTACTGTACTACTAAATAATGTCACTGATACACAACAAACAGCATGGGCCCGCTAACAAGAAATACCTACGTAGTAACTGTAACGTGAGTAAGCGATTAAAACCTGGTGACGCCATCCCTTGAAGAACCTCGAGCATAGGCTATTATCGTATACAGGTAGGATTTAGTCTAGCGCTCACCTCCGAGCCACGATTAATAAAAATCCAATGTTCTCGTATCGAAATCCAATTTTCTTATCGAAATCGATTTTTCTTATCGAAATCGATTTTTCTTATCGAAATCCAATTTTCTTACGTAGAGTCTCCCAGAAAGTTAAGCCTCACGTTCTTATCAGGAAAACTCGAAAATTCTTGTTCGTGGACGCTATATACTGTACTGCTGTAGACTCAGCTCCGCTAAAAGTGTGTGTGTGTATGGGGGGGGGGTACACGTACGGTCATGGCCGTATCGTCGGGAACAAGCAAGCACCAGCATCATTAGACACCATCACCATCACCATCCATCAGATTCGCGTGGTCGGTGCAGTTGCGCTAACTACTGCTGTTCTCCTGTACCAGGTCGGCTGTGATGGCGAGGGTGTTTATTGCCGTCTGTATACAGCAACAGCAGCAGCAGTACTCACAACTCAAACTCTAACCCTCCAAGAATTAGAGCCTACCATTAACTTTATTATCCCACCCCATTTTATTATCTTGCCATTCTTTTTCCTCTCTCCTAGTCGCAGCTCAGATTTGGTGTCACGTAGCAGGCTACTTCCCCCGCCCCACCCCCCCTCTTCCTCCCCACTATGGTGCTCCGTCTCGAAAGGGACGCCTTGTCAAAAGTTGGTCAAAATGACTTAAGGCAAGCAAAAAATGAGTACCCCGCCCCCCCCTCCCCACTACGGTACGCTGCCTTGCCTGTAAATCACGAGGGTGATAAGGGTTCATCCCTTTCTTCCCTCATCGACTCGCGTCTTACTGCGCCAATGCAAACAGTATGGTGTCAGTAGCATTACTACGGCCCGGTATATTTCGAATACAGTGTGCGGGGTAGGTACCCGGGTACCTGCTCGAGCACCGTAAATATCGCCGAGTTCACATACAGGGGTGCGATCGTTTTTTCAGCGCTCGATTTTTTTCTAGAACGGGAAGGTTAATCCATGTAGGACTGCAGTCCCGATGTGGGGACAGAACACTTGGAATTAGACTGAAATATTTATTCCTAGACAGTCCCGTTCTAAAAGAGTTAAAAGTTGCCAATACCGATCAAAAGCTGTTTTCGGAAAGAAAAAAAAAATCTGGTCGAGAGCGTTCCGAAAATAGAACAGGGAAAAAATATGGTCGAGGTAGAGCCTTCTGAAAAAATAATGTTCGACCTAAGTTAGCGCCCTTATTACCGTTGTCGAGAAAACGAGAGCTGAAAATCGACCGCACCCCTAAGCGATATCTACTAGCTGTACGCTTTTTACGGTATACTCTGCGGGCAGGTACCCGCGGGTACCTGCCAATAGGGTATTTCGAATATACTCTGCGGGTGGGTAACCGGGTACCTGCTCGATTATGACCAAAAGCGAACAGGTTATGTATCCGAGTACTGTCTGTTGTACCCCAGAGTAGTACCCTACTACGAGTACGAGTACGCGCACGCTTGAAGCATTACACACCTTGGACAGGTCGTGATCCACTGCTGTGCTACAGTGGGTACCCCGATTTAAGAGAGCACCGTGACAATAAGCCAAAACAAGCGCTCTTAACCCATTGAGAACTGAAAAAAAAAACCCACACTTATTCCAAGTAGTTTGTCCCCAAATATGTGGGACCAGTTCTTGAGGGGTTTCAACTACACATTGCACTTAATCTGTAGTGGGCAATTTATAGATTTTTTAGTATAGGCGGGGCATACCGATTTGATCGCTCTTCAAATCCCGAATGCTCTTAAATCGGGTTACCCACTCCTGTACTAGATTATCTGTAGATGAGAACCTGCCGATATGATATATACACTGCTGTGCAGGATCTGTACTAGTACAGATCCGACCCTCAAGACGTGTGCTACTGCTGCTGTACATATAGATCATGCAGACTACATGGCTTCCATCCCGGCAACATGAGCTATGTAGATCATATCAGGTACAAATAATAAGTGATCCATCTGCCCTGAAAGATCTACTGTAGATCACGAGGCAAATCGATCACCTATCAAGTCACGATGTTGTGACAACATCACCAACATTTACCAAAACATGATCTCGCCTGTAGATCTGCCCGTTCAGACGAAGTTCCTTATACAGTCGGCGACCGAACAACAAATAGAGTCTTTCCAAGCGCAACGACCGACCAGCTGGCACACACACACCAACCAAGCAGGTCTAATGGCTATAGGGACAGGGTGAAGAGTTTCGGGTCGGGGTGGTGGCGGCCGCCGTGACAACTGGTAGTAGCCGAACCCGAAAATTATCTCACCGCGTCGGAAAAAAAATATCCCTTACAGTTTCATGACAAAACCCCTATACCCATCTACAGCAGTACGCGACAGATGTAAGAATCTCTTCTTTTTGGCGAGAGACTGGGATTCTTATGTAGGACTGGGTGTGTTCCACACTATTTTCCGTACAAAGAGGTCGCATTCTCATTCCTCCCCCCCGAAATCTAAAGTCTCAAATTCTTAGATGTCAGATTCTTAACATATGTCGCGTACTGTTGTATAACAGCAACATAGTTTTCGGCCACGTCCGAGGATTTTTTTCGCCTGAAAGCAGCAGATTTACGTCAGCTGCCAAAATCTGCATCTAGCACGGCCATCGGGACATCGGGTGTGCTGGATGTCGATGGGTAGAAATAATGGCTTCACACGAAAAACGAAAAAACACATCGATACACAAGTCCCAAAAAGTCCCACACATCGGGCACATCACCGATCTGCACTTCCATTCAGGGAAGATATATCTCTGATCTGTATGATCGAGTTCATCTTATTGGGTGGGAGCCGTATGCTCTGCATAATCTATAGCACATATTTAATGGGCTGGATCTATCCTATACAGATCTTGCACAACATCTGGTACCGCCAGGTTGGGATCGAGACGATCTTAGCAGAGGTGGTAGTGGAAGATCGTGATCTGACCGATGTGTGAAAAAAAAAATCCGGGTTTTTTTTCGCCATAAAAACACGGGTGCAATTCTGAATTTTAGGAAAAACATGAGAAACTTAAGGCATACTTCGTAGTGAGTCACATGAGAAAATAAGCCAGTACCAGGTACTTCGTAGTGATTAGCAGAAGAAAACAGTGCCTTGTCGTACATGAGTTACATATTCAGCAACAGCAATGGCAGCAATCTAGGAACAACAACAGCATGAAACAGCAACCACGACAACAACTAACCGCGGTGGTACCAGGAATATTGTAACGTTAATGCTGTACGTGTACACGAGCACTCGTAGCCACGAAAACTGGGGGAAAATGATGGGTGCGGGACATGGCCAATGCTTTCTACCAGCAGCAGTCGCTGCAGGAGGGAGGAGGAGAGGAGGGCGGGGCAGGCAGGCAGGCAGACAGGCACACACCTGCCAAGCCATCTCGCATAAAATCAATCCGGGTATATATATATATATATATACTTTTTTTTGTCCATCCCATTTATTATCTTCGCACTCCCGTCTTTCTCCCTCCCTATTAATAGTCGTAACTCAGATCCGGGGTCACAAAGTAGGCTCCTCTCCCTCCTCCCCCACTACGGTTCTTGCCTTGCTTTTTATCGCGAGAAGATTTCAGCACTTTCTTCCCTCGTCAACTCTCGTCGAATTTTTCTTACCCACGCTATAATATGCGCTCTCGACAGTCGGTGTCATAAGAGAATAACAAACTCCATGGGGAGAATCGAACCCTCGACATCCTGTCCAAAAGGCTTCGTGGCTACCAGTTAGACCACCGGGGCGACCGGCCATATATACGATACACTCAAATCATATACTTCGTATTATATGTACCAGGTATCATATATCGTATCATATGTGGGGGACAGGCTCCAGGAAAGGTCCGTAGAATGGTCGTCACATCACACATGCACCGACGGAAGATCTACCAGATGGAAACACCTATTGGGGAGAATCTTACCGACGAGCTGCGGATCTCGGTCAAATACCCGAGACTGGACAAACGAGGAGACCTGTCGACTCACTCGTGCTCTCGCTCTCATCTCCACGTTACGCACGTGGAGGGCTCTCTCCTTGCCCTAACTAAAAATATAAAAAAAAAAACTGCAGCCCTCGGTAGCGGGTCCAAGCTGCCACTTCACTCGTAACCCTACGAGAGTAGAGGGCTCCATATATATTATATGTGTGTGCGTGCTTTTCACATTAAACCGTTCTTTCTACCCGTCGAGTCCATAATGTATGCATGTTAATGTGTGTGTGTGTGGGTGTGGGTGTTCACACTAAACCGTTTTTTCTACCCGTCGACATCCAGCACACCCTAATAGCCGGTCGCCCCGGTGGGCTAGCAGGTAACCACGAAGCCTGTAAGCGTCAAGAAAGCGAGTTCGAGCCCCGCCGAGTGCATGCTCTTAGGCACTTTTTCTCGCAAAAAATATCTTGACTAGCAGAAAGCGCGAGAGCGTGAGTTAGCAAAATTCGATGAAAGTCGACGAGCGTTGGGAAGGCTGAACCCTCTGCGCGATAAAAATGAAGGCAAGAACCGTAGTGGGGGAGGAGGGAGAGGAGCCTACTTTGTGACACCGGATCTAAGTTACGACTAGGGAGGGAGAAAGACGGAAGTGCGAAGATAATAAATGGGATGGAAAAAAAAAAAAAAAAAAAAAGTGTCCGTGCCGATTCGTTATCCTAGAGAGATATAAGTTACGTATGTATGTGGTCACAAAACCACGACACAGGGATATGCATGCTATATAATATCATGTACCTCGATACGTTGAACATCGTAACGATTCACTCATTGTGGTGCCTTAATGATCATACGAAGTAAAAATACGGCAAAATTGGTACCTCTGGTACCTGGTACAACGCACCAGGTAAGTGGTATCATGTATCATGAGATAGAAAATACTGAGAGGCACGTAGCAGGGGAGCAGACAGAATCATGCGCTCAAGGGGATTCTATACGTAGGGTCCTCCCCATAATAGGTAAGGCGTGTCAAAATGATCTTTTTTTTCAAACATCAAGGAGTCCGCGAGACGCTACGTCGTATCTCTATGTCGTAGTTTTGTGACCACAGAAAACAGAACTGGTACCTCTCTAGGACGAAGAATCGGCACAGACACAGGGAATGCTGGATGTCGACGGGTAGAAAGGAAGGTTTAATGTGAACAACACACACGTAGAGCCAACGGACCCAGGTGATGACGCGATGTAAGACAATTGATGGTTTGGTTGATTGGTGAATGGTTGCTTGATGTATATATGAGCGGCGGAAGCTCTTTCCCGTCAGTAGAGCTTTACCAGATACCACGTATTCGACAAAATGGTTGGCACACACTGTGTACAAGTCAAAAGGGGCTATTGCTAACCAGTGATGGATTTCATATTTTATTTTTTCCACCCCGTTTATTATCTTCGCCCTTATTTTCTCTCTCTCCTCATATAGTCGTAACTAAGATCCGGGGTCACCAAGTAGGCTCTCCTTCTTCCTCCCCACTCCCCACTACGGTACATACGTGCCTTGCATTTTTATCGCGAGAAGATTTTAGCACTTTCTTCCCTAGTCGACTCTCGTCGAATTGTTCGGTCTGATTGGTTCAGGGTTGTTAGGGTTACAACAGCTAATAGAGCTCTGTTCGTCTCGTGTGTGTTCGTTCTTTCGTTCTTTCCACATGTCGACATCCAGCACACTTGTCACCCAGTGTCCGTGCCGATTCTTCAATCCTACGACGATGCAAGCTATGCGGTCACAAAACTATGTATCATACGACACAGCAGCAGTAGCAGTAGCAGTCAGAGCGACTTACGTTGTTATGCAGTGAGCAGATTAGACAATGCCATGCCGTGTCATTGTACTCGGGGTACGACAGACGCGACAAATACATGTGTTGAAAGAGAAAAAAATCCAAAGAACAAACCGATCAAAACAGACAAAAAAAATGTGTCGTGCCTCCCCCCCTCCCCGTCCCGAGCCCCGAAGGAGATGTGGCAGAATATACAAAACAAACAACGAAAAGGCAACAATGCCACGACATATTATATCAACAGAGAAAGACTACGTACGAACGATTGGAAAGAACAGGCAAACCGAACTACAAAAAAATACACCCTACACGCAGCCGCAGCAGATTGTGGTACGAGTTGCGTAGACAGGTTCTACGTGTGTATTTTAAACATTAAACCGTGATTTCCACCCGTCAAAGTCCAGCACACCCAGTGTCCGTGCCGATTCTTCAAATCCCATTATTAGAGAGATAAAAAGCTCTGTGGTAAAAAAAACGCGACACAGAAAAACTACACTGCTGTTACGTACCAGGCACACAGCAACAGTGGCCCTCAACTATTTTCTCGAGGGAGGCAAAGCTCCTCTTTTTCATTTTCCACAATTGTCACCAGTCAGTATCATCACACAAATCACCCACCCTATTCATAAGTAGTATTAATAGTCTTCAATATGATGACTAATTGATCATACACAAGAGAGCACGTACCAGGTATACTCGTCGTATACATGCCAGGTAAGCATGGCTCTCTTCTATTCAACGAATACGATTTACCGGGGTAGTGTTTATAGTATATACCATATCGAAACCAACACATTACAGGACACGTGTTTCGAGACAAAAGTTCGTATGGGTACCCACTCGTATAGGGGCGGGGGGTCAGCGTTAAAGCGTGCGTTATGTGCAGGTTGCGCCTGCATTTTTTTTGTGCAGGCTGTGTGTGGCCAACTTCATCCTTGCCCGTCGACCCAGACCAAGCCAACCCCAGACACACCCCTAACCCTAACCCCTTGGGGAGTACGAGGTCGGCGGGGGCAGCCATGCGGCTCCGCCGCGTGTTTTGATGGCGTTTAAAAAAAACAAAATGCGGCCCACAAGGCCAGCCTCACCCTTGAAAACCGGCATGCTGCACAAAAACATTTGCAGGTGCAACCTGCACATAGTACGCGTCTCGGCGTTAGGGTTGTATGCTCGTAGTGCCTAAAAGTAGTGTTTTGGGGGATTTTTTTTCATGTCCTTTTCTCATAACGCTGGAACCACACGAGGGGGCACACCAAATTTCCCCGGTTTCTACGCGTTATCCTAGATAATAAATGCTGAGTTGGCTGAGACATCCGCGCGATGGAAACACCCCGGGATCCGTCTAGTATATATCCTCAAGACCCCTCTCTCACCGCTCACCGGGGACAAACAAAAAAGGAAACCAGGAAACAACTGCAGTTAGTCATCCATCAGCAGCGATGAGCGATGAGTAGTGAGGTGTGACGGTGTGACAGCCATTTTTAATTCTGAAACTTTCCGGAATTCTTCCTTTGGGTTGTTGAAATTTTGAAAAAAGTAATACGCTCGTAATCAAGTTTTGTAGTTTTTTCCTTGGAATTTTCGACCCGAGGGTTGAAAGCGTTCACGCTTCGTTCGGCCCCTCGACCAGACGCTACTGCTCTGCTTACTGCATGCATCACAACCTATTAATAGTGTCTCTACAGATGTGTTGGTTTTTGACCAAATAACTTGTATATCTCTCTAGGATGAAGAATCGGCACGTGGGTGTGCTAGGTGTCGACGGGTAGAAAGAACGGATTAATGTGAACAACACAAACACCCACCCGCAGAGCCAACCCTGCCCACATCACACAGCATGGCTTGACGACAGATTTGTAGAAGTAAGTTGGACCTGGTCCCTGGTACACGAAGCCGTACCGTTTTTCCTCTCTCTTTTTTGTTTTCATATCGTCTACCTACGATATACCTGGTATATGTGAAGAACACACACCTACATCATATGTACGTATATTATATATGTATAATACAGCATTTTTCTCCTGCTCCTTCCCTAATACAGCAGTTCTCTGTAGTCGTAACTCAGATCCGGGGTCATATAGCAGGCTCTTCTCCCCCCCCCCCGACTACGGTCGGTGAAAACCCGACATGCTCCGTCCCGGCATTGTAGGGATGCGAGGGTCTATGGTCATACGACTACGGCCATGCATGAAAATGAAGCACCCCCCCCCCCCCGACTACAACAGCCGTACGCGCGTTGCCTTTTCATGGAGAGAAGGGATCAGCGTTTTTCTTCCTTCGTCGACTCGTGTCGAAATGTGCTTACCCACGCTACTGCTGTAGGCACTCTCGTCAGTTGGTGCCCTCTTCACGAGATGGTGCAAGCAATGTCTGCCTGGTTGGTGGAAACCAACGTGCTCCGTCCCGGCATTGTAGGGATGCGAGGGTCTATGGTCATATGACTACGGCCGTGCACGACATGAGTACCCCCTCCCCCCCCCGACTACAACAGCCGTACGCGCGTTGCCTTTTTATGGAGAGAAGGGGTCAGCGTTTTTCTTCCTTCGTCGACTCGTGTCGAAATGTGCTTACCCACGCTACTGCTGTAGGCACTCTCGTCAGTTGGTGCCCTCTTCACGAGAAAAACTAGAACTCCATCGTGTGTGCGTGTTCTTCACATTAAACCGTCTTTTCTACCCGTCGACATCCAACACACTCAGTGCCGGTGCCGATTCTTCATCCTACGTAGAGAGGTACCAGTTCTGTGGTCACAAAACTACGACGCAGAATCGTACCCAAAATCGAACCCGTGACATCAACGCTATTAATAGTATTAATAGTACTCGAAGGTAACCTTGACCACTGAGGGGCGGCCGGCAGTTTGTAGCTACCGGTCGATCGTCCCGGCGGTCCACAGTGTTCAACCTCGAATGCTATATTAGAAAGAAAAAAAAAACACAGCTGTGAGATCGAGGATTTTATCGAAACTCATCTTTGCAAGCTGAGTGGGATACTTCGATCGCGCGAACTACGGGTTTTGAGGGGAACAACATCTGACATCTATCTGTGGCACTCAACGGAGGTCACATAAATACGGTGTACTTCCTGAATGTGTTGCAGCAGATCAGTAGAGATCCAGCCTCGTATAGAGTTGATGTCCACGGTTTGATTCTGCGTACGATATGGAGTTCATGTTTCTCGCAAAGACACCCGTTGCCGAGAGAGCCTTTTGTCCCTTTCAGAACTGCAAAACTCATCCCACACTAATTCAAAGTAGTTTGTCTCCAAAAGCGTGGGACCGGTTCTTAAAGGGTTTACAGCGTGGGTAAAAGCAGAATTCGTAGACTGGAGTCGACGAGGGAAGACATTGCTGAACCCTTCGCGCGATAAAAATGGAAGGCGAGCACCGTACTGGGGGGGGGGGGCAGGGAAACGAACGAGCCTACTGGCGACCCCGGATCTGAGTCACGACTAGTATGAGTAATAGTAATAGGGAGGGAGCAGGAGAAAGAAGGGCGAATATACTATTTACAGAGGACCAAAGCTACAAAAAAATGGAGGGTCATAGCCCATAGGGCCAAAGTAAATAGGACCAAATATTGTTACGGGTAAAAATAGATAACTTATATATTTTGTGTGGACCATACGTAGGCCCTATTTACTATGGTCCCCCGGAACAGATGGGATACCCAAAACGGTCCAGACTGGTATTTGCGAACATGAACGAACGCCTTATCAACTACACCGACCCACGTTCTGGGGACAGTCAACTTGGAACAAAACAAAACTTGGGGGCCAATCAGTTTTACAGCAATGTTAAGGGATAATTCACCAAAACATGGGTAACAGGTTCTTAGAATGAACCAAGGAAGCCACACCATTCTGCTGCGTTTCAGGGGGGGGGGGGGCGTACTCATTTGTTGCTTGCCTTAGTCATTTGACCATTGACCACGCATCCCTTTCGAGACGGAGCACCGTTCCTACTCCTAATAGAGACACCTCCAACACTTGGGCGCTCATTACGTTGTTTCCATATATTACAAATAAACCTTTTGCTGATCTTATCCCCTTCCTGCTGCTGCTTTTCAGGGGGGGGGGCAAATAATCGAATCTATGTCAAACTTGTAATTTGTAAACATAAACGAACTAACCAACAGTGCGAAAAGACCGATCATTATGGGCACGTCAAGACATCTATCTATATGCTGTAGGTCGACAAATGTTTAGGTCAAGGCATCTGTTGGGTCTGACTATACGAATTTTAGTGTAGGAGCTGATTAGTCAAGGGGTCGAACGGCTTTCATTCTCCTACGAGCAGCAAGCATCTTTGTTTTGCATCTGTACCCGTGTTTTGCCTATATATATCCATCCCCGTTTTTGGGACAAGACAGCTTGGAGTACTGTAAGTATGAACAGTAGTACACACATATCATGTGTATACGGGTAAGGACGACTGGAGGAACTGGCAACCGAGACAAAGCACCATCAACAACAATGCAATGCAACAACAAAAAAAGGGTGCAAGAGTTCTGTGTTATCTCACAGCCAGTGTTTGGATGTTCGTGGATGGTTCGTGTTGCCGAGAAGAAGGGCACATTTGCGGGAGGTCGCGTTATTTTGCGTGTTGTGATCAAATATAATATTTGGAAAATAAACAAAAACACAGCTCAGCTATACGTAGCTGTGACATTTGGAAATTTCCTCGAAAATCATAGATTTCACGCTGCATGTGATACTTCGACCGCGCGCGCCACGTAAGGGGGGTGGTATATTATGTCACAGCAGCAGCAGTTTCTTTGGTGGCTCACTTTGCCTAGGAGGCACCTCGCGAGGCCCCTATGCTGATGCATGCTACGTGCCAATACTTCACAGCAGTGTTTTGATGGATTGCTCAGGCGAGAAGGCACATTTTTTATTTTGCGGAAGCCGCGTGATGGTGCGTGCAGCGTCCTCCCAGCAGTGTTTCACGGGTCGCTCCGGCGAGTACAAACACTTCGCGCGACTCGCCCTATATGTGCAGGACTGGTCGGCACAACACTGACTACTGTGTGCGGGATGCGGGTCTTATTGGTCGAGGCTGGCCTTTGGACCGCCGGGAGTTTTTATGGAAAAGCGCTACCAAAACACGTCGTGACCCCGTGTGACTGCCCCTCCCGACCTCGGGCCCCCCAAAGGGCAGGGGTTGGGGTTAAGGTTAGGTCTGGGGTCGGGTTGGTCTGGGCCTACGTGCAAGATTTAATTTGAACACACACGTCCTTCACAAAGTTTTGTGCCGGCCAGTCCTGCACATAGCGAAAGCCACACTTTGCGGGAGTTCATATTAATAGTGTGTTGGTGGGCCGACGTGCAAGATGTAAATTGACCACACACGTCCTGCATGAAGTTGTGTGCCGACTACTCCTGCTCTGCACATAGCGAAAGCCACACATTGCGGGGGAGTTCGTATAAAACAGGCGATAGCAGTGGTATGGTGGCCCTACCTTGGAGAATGGGCACTGAACGGGAGTCGTGTATAGGTGCGAGCTATATATAATATGCCATGTCAGTAGGAGTAGTGGTTCGGCAGCTCGCTTTGGCGAGATCGCATGTTGCCTGAGTTACGTGTTGACGTGTGCTCGTATATGTTACCTAGTACCGGTATACATCAACCTCTTCGCTCACATTCAGCAACAGTGTTAGTGTGTTTGTGCGGGATATGCGACGGGACTGTCGCTTGCAAGAACCGAAGCGTTGATTGGTGCCAACAGACTGAGTCATTCACACAGAAGGCATATAAACACAGGCATTAACTACCAGGTAGCACAAAGCGCATCAAGGGGCTACGCCACGAAGAAAAACGTCACACCAGCAGTCGTAGCCACAGCGTCGCAGCCCAAAGAAGTGCACAGCACAGCGTACGTGGTACATGGCCAGAAAGCACTCTGCGGGTAGTTCGTTGGCGCGTCGTAGATATGCATGTATGAAAGAAAAAAAAAGAACGAAGCTGTGAGAGATCGTTTTGTTTTCTTCTCAAAACTAGTAGTATACTATCATACCTGGTAGATGTATATTTGCAAGTTTGGTGTGATTCTTCGTACATATGTCACCGCAGTGTTCGGTGGCTCGCTTTCGCGAGAGGACAGCAGTATGTATGCTCAGTCGTGCCTCGGGTACGCGCTACAACATGTCACAGCAGCAGTGCTTTCTTTGGTGTGTGCTACGCGCGCAACAGGCGACGAAGGCGTGTTGCCCTCCGCACGGGAGGGGGGGGGGGGGGGCCGCCGGAGGCTTTGTTTTTGCTACATACCCGAAGGTACGTACGCGTGAGCATATTCCCGAAAACCACTCAACACTGCTGTGCGTTTAAGGCATGCGTCAGGATGCCTTGGGGAAACATGTGCGTAATAACCACCACAGCTAACCAGCCAAAAGTACGTATTATAGAAGCATTCGAGCTTATCGTGACAATGCTTAAGTTCGTGATCGGACCTACAAATGCCATCATACAAAGTGTGAGCGCAGCTGAACAGCTGAACCTCCGCTGCTGCAACGTTGAAATCAGTTTTGACATCAGGTTGACGTGGCGACACTCGAATGGTCTTTTGCTTGCGACTTTTACAGCCGGCTCCCCCCGAATTCATCCAACAGAACGAAGAATGGTGCCTCATTTATTTTCTTGTCTCGCCTATATATACTTGTAAATATATCACACTGCGAAAAAAAAAACGGCGACCGCAACAGTTTGTTTCGCTTTCTTCGGCGAAAGGTGTTCCGGTGTGCGAAATAGAAGTTGCAGCAACCCGCACATGCCCCCCGGAGGAAGTTGCGGCAAATGAGCCAGCGCAACAGCGCACCAACTAAATTAATGCCCTGAATGACAACCACCCGTGGCATGTAGAACAACACCGGTATATACCATACCTGGTGTACGTATACGAAGTATATCATTATACCAGGTATAAGTGTGTTCTTCAGCATTTCTACCCGCCGACATCCAGCGCGCCCAGTGCAGCGTGCTGATTCGTCCTCTGGCATAACTACTTATGCACGAATACTATCGTGAAGAGCGTATCTAGAGCGTTGCATTCGCCCAGGGGTGGGTGCGATCGTTTTTCAGTGCTCGATTTTTCAGAACCGGAACGTTGCAAAAAAAAGAAAACGAACGAGGCGTTTTTGGAGAGATCTGGTCGAGAGAGAGAGAGAGAGCCTTCCGAAAAATTAATGATCGACTTTTATAATAGCACCCTTTTATATTACCGTTGTCGTCGAGAAAACGAGCGCTGAAAAACGATCGCACCCCCGTGTGCGAACTCAACGTATTTTTTCGCGGTACTGGCTGTCTATCGTACTGGCTGCATGTATACCTGCCGTAGTCTTTGCGAGTGATCATTTCGGCATATATTATCGCGACGAGTAATCATTTCGGCATATATCACGAACGACGATGCAAAGACTGGGGTTTCATTTTGATGCCAGGCACGTTGTTTGCTTCGTGAATTTCAAGGGCAAATTTCAAATTTCAAATTTGCGAGGAATTGAGCAATTGAACATGGGTGTACCACAGGTGCAAGGTGCATGGTGGTGTTATTGTAAGTCACGTTCGAAGTACTGCTGTACTGACGTACTGACAGATCAACAGGTACACAAGACGCGAAGGGGGGGTTGCGTTGCATGGTTGCATGATGCTTGAGATGTTTTAAAAGTTAAAAAAAAAAAGTTCCTCGTACTGCTGTTGTAGCCACCGGAAGTTCACCTCGGACCTCGGAGATGCCGCAGCAGCCTTCAACAGACGCCGACCCTATAATACCCCACTCCTGTTCTTGCAAGAAATATGACAAAAAAAAAAACGAAAAAAAAGTACATACTGGCACAGCAGCAGCATTTGCTGCAGCATAGCACATGGCAACATTTCATATGCAGTTTTCTTGCATACTCACGTGTCTTGCTGAAAATGTGTTGCTAAGTTTGTATATATGGTTGTTCTGGTTTATCGTACAGATCCGGGTGTTTGTTGGCATTGCCCTCCTTTGTGGTGCACAGCGGTTTACGAGCGCCTTTCAGGCCTTTTTTCCCGCAACTTCAAAACAATTGTTACTTACCAGGGCACTTGCAGCATTATTATACAGAAGTGCGCGGTGTGTGTTGTCATTCACATGACAAACTACAGGGTTCAAGTGAAGATAACACACCGTGTTTTTTCTTTTTTTGCTCTTCCCCCCTATATCTACCTATGTATCTATTAATAGTCAAACCACATCGTAAGCAAGCACACGCAGGGTCTTTTTGTGATACACATCATACGAGTGGTACTGGTCATCCTTCAGAATACTATCGGACCGTCGTATTCGTATCGTATGATAGAGAGATGCTGCAAAACAAGTCGTGGCTGGCCATCGGCACAAGCTACGAGGCGGAGAACGGAGGACACCGATACAGAGTACTTCCGACGACAAATCGATCAAACATGTTATATAAAACAGGAAGAAACGATGACGAGTCACTGCAGAACAACGCAGTCCCAAAGGTACCCGGTATGTATCAGGCAAATAAACCCTACATAACCAAAATGCCTTTTCCACTGCACCACCCCAGTTTCGGAGACAAACTACTTGGATCATGGATCATAAAAGCACCCGGTCTCCTTCAAGGGAGGAGGGGGGGGGTGTACTTCATCTTCATGCATGGCCGTAGTCGTATGACCACAGACCATAGACCCTCGCATCCCTACAATGCCGGGACGGAGCACGTCGGGTTTTCACCGACCAGGCAGACATTGCTACGTAGCACCAAGGGAGGGGGGGGGGCGGGGGGGGGTCGTATCGCTGCTACCAAGTACACGCAAACGGCAAGACACGCTTGTGTTCTCTGTACGGTCTGTCCTCCTCTATTCAGGCGAAGGGGAGGGGGGGGGGCGGGGGGGAGTCGTGTCGCTGCTATGATACCAAGCATACGCACGCCAGGAGGACAGAATGAACGGCGTAAATATACCGGTACCCTCGTGCCATGTTGCTCTGTGATCTCTGACGCGATGTTTAACCAATATACTGCTGACTGTTCTAGGTACCAGCTAGACCACGGTACGTACTAACCAGATATTAAATAGTTGGTACGTACCTGGTATGTACCTGGTATGGTACTACCCGTGGTACCTGGTAATCACAAACGAAGTCCGCGCACCTACGCGTACGCTAACTGACCGATCTAATATTAATAGTAGTGCTGTGTTTCTTTGACTTAGAACATGATGTCCGTTACATAATAAGTAGTGTGATGAGAAAAATAGAAATCCGATGCCTCAATACAAGCAGCAAATACTCGCTTGTGCGTCCCATACTTGACAATTTGCTCGTTTGCTCCCGCCGGCCCGGGGTATCATAACCTATTTATACGATAAGTGATAAGGCATCCTGCCGTGGACCGTGAGTGGAGCCTAGAGACCAGAAAAGGCGAAGTCATACACACGTATCATATAGATCATACCTCGTACTTCTGAGATGCATACTGGTGGTGTATGTGGAAGTCAGAACAAGCGGCTCGAAAGTTGACGGTGAGGCAAGTAGAAAGTAAACGTTCGGGGTTCGTGCGTGCCTGCGTGTTTGTTCCTCTGTTTGCTTGCTGCCTCCCATCTTTTTTCCCTACTGTACGAAGTAAAAAAGACTGATAATTTGAGGTACCAGGTAAACAACACAGAAGCTTGCAAAATAATAACCCGGTCGTGCTGTCCTTTGTAGGAAGACAAGACAGAATAAAAGCGAAAAACAGAGGGGGAAAGGGAAACGATATGGATGATGGGATGGGATATGAGAGAGCTGGTAAACCAACGGCCAAGTGTTCAAAAACGCGCCGTGCCGCCGTGGGTAGGTGGGTACTACTCTGATGTAGCAGACTCGACGAAAAGGAAATACAAATACGTCGGCAAGTGCCGTCGTTCGATAAGTTTGCTATGAGAACATGAACACAACAACAATGCCGATAAGCGAATGAAACAAAAGCAGAAAAGCACCAAGAGAGAGCAGGAGCCAGAAAAGGAGACGGATATTCGTACTCCCCGCAGGGATACTCGTCATAATATACGGGTACGTAGGCTTGCTGCCTGTACGTACTCGTACTTCCATACGTGTACGGTACGTAGACACTCGCGAAAAAAACGACAATATTTTACAGACAGCCGATCTCACTCGCATTCCACACGAGTACCTGTCCTTTTTTACTGCATTTACAATGTTGTTGTTGTTTTCTTCACATTAAACTCGTTTCAGTTGCTAATCCCTATAGTCTGATCTAGCAAGATCACACACCTGTGTTGCTCTCCCTACAAATCACCAAAATGATGTATTTCCATAACGCCTAATATTATTGAAACCGGGATTTGGTCAAAATCAGCCCCTCACAAGGCAATTGGAAACGCTCATCGTTGTCCCTGTGTTCTCCCTACCGAGGCACCGGAGAGCCTCAGCATCAAGGCCCAAGCCCAAGTGATACTGGGTGTAGACAAAACTGAAGCTACATTGGCGATGAGATTTGTAGATCTCGAGAATTCACGTCCGCTGTTGCTGAAAGCGATTTCGCAGCTCGAGCCGCTAGGTAGTCGCGCCGCTCGATAACGCGATGTTCAACGAAGTAGTCGCTGTGCTAGACCAACATGAAATCGCCCAGAACTCCTCCTATATGCCTGCATAGACCCAAGGAAGAATAAGCAGGGTGGTGGACTTTCGGATTAGCACAACAGCGGCCGCAACCGACCTTTGTAGTGTGCCTTCAAAAACAGCAAAAAAACGACAAAACGTACCAGATTTAGAGTACGAGGTCGTACGCACGAAATGTGATGCTGTACGTACGTGTACGAGTTCTCGAAAACATGCACCAACGGAAGTCGTCGCCATTTGAAAAAGCGGCGTAATTCAACCGCCTGGAACCACATTTTCAAACTTCAGCGACGTAGTCGCTGTTCGTAGAGGACGCGAAAACTGCTGCCGCTTTGCCACACAGTAGTGAGAGCACCAAAGAGCCCATCGCAGGGTGGTGGACTTTTTGATTAGCTGTGAGGCTGGAGCTAGAGCAGAATTACGAAATGTCCTATGGGAAAAAATACAGTGGTAGAGGTTCTTCCAGACGTTAGGCTGAAATACATAGAGCCAGAATCGAAGCTTTTTTGTGGGGAGAGCAACACAGGTGCACAGCCCGTGGTCACAAAAGTGCTATTATAGAGCCATCAGAGAATCCTAAAGAACACGTACACTTAGCAGGGAAAGGATACACAAGTCCGAAGAGGTACACCTAAAATCCCTACAACATGTTATGCGTGTCCAAAACTGAACTACACGCCCGCAATCTCCTATGGCATTGCACTGCTGTCTGCTCTGCTTACTGCACTGAGCGTAGTATCTCTGTGTCGTAGTTTTGTGACCACAGAACTGGTACCTTTTTAGGATGATGAATCGGCACGGACACTGGGTAGAAAGAACGGTCTAATTTGACAAGGAACACCGAGAGAGAGAGAGAGAGAGAGAGAGAGAGAGAGAGAGAGAGAGAGAGAGAGAGAGAGAGAGAGAGAGAGAGAGAGAGAGAGAGAGAGAGAGAGAGAGAGAGAGAAAGCACAGGACGAGAGAGCGAGATGCGCAAGCCATTCATTCTTCATTCGGAGATGCGCAAGTGTACATCCAGCAGCAGCAGCAGTACGTACTACGACGTAGTATCAAAAAGTCAATGCAATTATTTCATGCTTCTGGGACGTGTTGATGTTCTACTTCCTCCTGCCGACGAGTAAACCGGCATTGCGATGGTCAGCCACAGCAGCAGCACGTGGTCAAAAGTCACCACCGCATGAACACGTCATGGACTCAGCAACGAGCCAGTGGTATATCTAGCAGAAGGAGACGGGATGGGTCGCAACGTGTGGCGGGCTTTTTCTTAGGATAAGGGCTGGGATACCGTAATTTTTCTGGTCGGAATCGAAATTGACCAAAACCGAACCCCGGCAAAAACATCTTCAAAAGTTTCGACTATCAATATGATAGTGCTCGTACTCCGTACAAAACCATCGATAAAAAAATGTATCATCGGGAAACAAGGAGCGTCATGTCATGATACTTGCTGGCGATGTATGATAGGTCTGCGTGAGAGAGAGGGAGAGAGAACAGAAGAGACAGGGAGAGAGAGAGAGATGAAGAAAGGAATTACCGTTGGTGCCGGGGAGCGGCCGACTCGACTCACCGAATAGGAACGTGCGGAAGCCCGCAGCGGCGCACTCCGTCGCGTAGTTCAGGTTGTCGTCGATGATGGCAACGGCACCGATGGAGCGGCAGAGGTCGGACTTCGAGCGAACCACACCCTGATCAGAGTAATGGTTCCCCAAGTGGATATTTCGGCCAAAGATGCCTGGGTAGAAATTGTCGATCCAGGCCCTCGTGTGCTCCTCGATGACGTGCTGGCGTGACGTGACGACGTGCAGCTCGAACCTCTGCGAGTTCTTGCGGAGAACCTCCGCGGCGCCCTCTATGACGGGGATGCCGCGCCCAGCGTTGCCCTCGAGGAAGTAGGACGAGGTGAAGAACATCCGCATCTTGCTGTCCGCCTGCTCCCGAGTCCCACCCCACACCTCATGAAAGTTATAGCATTTGAAATTCTCCGGCGTCAGCGACGTGCCGTAGGTGCCGTTGTGGAAGGCGCACAGCTGGAGCACGAACCTCCCCAGAACCTCGTCCACGTCCACGGCCACCACCGGCCGCTTCCGCGAGTCCGACACTCGCGTGTGCCTCGTCGTCGTTGCCGGCGATGGTCGCGCTGTCGACATAGTTTGTTCCCCCGAGGCTGGCTGTTCTATACGAGGCGCTTTTTCCGCCGTCATGACAACAATGAGTTTTTCTCACTTGAGGCTTTGCGGCAATCTATATGTGCTTGCCCGGTGGCGTCGAAGTTCCGCGCCGTACCGAAAACCGTGTTGCGCACGCTCCCGGTAACTCTCCGGCTACTGCTGTGAGAGCTTCCGCGGCTGGCGCTGCTGCTCGTGTTGGTCTCGCGTGAGGGCCTTTGGCATTGACAGCGGAGCTTCCAATGACTGTTTGGTGATGAGAGAAGGAAAAAAATATGACACGTATTTTTCAATTTTTTCCACGAATTCGTATACGTAGATTTCGGAGAATCGAGACGGGGACACTGACTCAAAATATCCGCTAACATAGTACCACATAATATAATGGAAACCCTCGTGATGATTTCTGCTTCATTTGGTTTGGTGATCAGATAGCAGCTCGATTGCAGCTGTGATTGAGAAGGGAGGACATCACTGTAAGCTTTTTTTGGCGAGTGAGGGGTCATGTCTCAATCCCGCGTCAACCTTGCAACTGCCCGGCGAGAGCTGGCCGAGCGTCAAGATGAGGTGAACTTGTTCACAACGGAGCTCAAGGCTGCCCAAGAGGTCATGGCCGCTGGCGGAACCGGCCCCAAGACTCTGACGGTGAGCGAGCTAGATGTCCGATGCCTCTCCCTACCTGGCCTTTGCGACGATAGCCTGTGCAAACATACGATCATTTGCATTGGTCTATGGTGTCGGCTTGGTGGAGATTATTACGTCTTGGTGGCTCCTTCGCTGCACGCAACACGTTTTCTGTCGGACAGTATGTTTGCATTTTTGGTTGGTGTGGGGCCATCGGTCATCGATGTCGTCAGGTATGATAAAGTACACCCACCCTCCTGAACCAGGTACGATGACTTGTGCGTGTATGCCTTGGGTGAGGCGTTGTGGCTGCAAAGTTCGGTGGAAGCGGCACTGCTTTGGGCTTATTGACGTGGTGCAAAACTAGTGTAAAACTTCTTGCATCGAAAAAGGTATAAAGACCGGCAGCGTGTTTAGCGATAGCGGCAGCGTGGGTACGCATCGGCAGTGTGTTTTCGTTCGTAGCGGCGGCGTGTTTATGTACAGCAGTAGCCGTTTTTCGCCCATCTTTTTTGGTGTATGCTCACCACGAGGCGCTGCCATCTGCGGTCACACGCACACACGGGCTGCGAGTACAACTTCTGCCGTGTCGTTCGACGACCTTCACCCGACCCCCTTGCGTGTTCGGCTCGCCTTGCTCTACCCTGCCCTACCCTACCTTGCCTTGCCTGGCCGTGCCTTGCTTTGCCTTGCTTTGCCTTGCTTTGCCTTACCTTGTTTTGCCTTGCCGTGCCTCTCCATGCCTTTCCTTGCCTTTCCTTGCCTTGCCTTTCCTTGCCTTGCCTTGCCTTGCCTTGCCTTGCCTTGCCTTGCCTTGCCTTTCCTTGCCTTGCCCAACTCTTCGGTGAGAAGGTGACCATCAAAGAGATATTCGGCGCCATCACGGTGGACAGGGTGGCCGTCCGACCCCCCAACGCGCCAGCACAAGAGAAGGTACCGTGCCCGTTCGCAACCGATGGAAATGAGTGTTTCCGTATTATGCTTTCCACCCAGTGGACCTACGAGTGCCGCTGTAGCCTAACACGCACAGCAGCATCACGGTAACGGTATTATTCAACACCGGTACCCGGTAGTAAGTTGTCGGTTGTCGTACGCGTTCCGTCCGGTCGAATTACACTACGTATAGCACTGGCTGGCGATTTACGTTCCATCCATGTATAGTTAGTGTTAGTAATATCAACTGTAAATATAGCAGTTGCAGTAGCGGTATTATAGGGTGTTGCGACGACGACGAGTCGGGGTTTCGATGAGAGACGAGCTCGCCGAATGGGGGGCTTGGTTCGCGCCAGTATTCGGTGCCTCGGGGGCGCATGGTACGTATATAGCAAAAAAGGCGGGACGCATGTTTGGGGGTATTGTAGTCGCGCATTCCCAGCCGGGTGTGTCATTGTTTCCTCCCCCGTACCCCCGATGTTCGCTCACTGCTGTGACTCAATGCTGTTGTATGTATACCGGGATTAGTAGCTGTCACGGGGCATCGCGAGAGCGGGGAAAGCGCGACGTTTGGCGTGACGCTGCCAACGCACAGCCGCGCGGCATTTCTGCCAGTAGTTTACGGGAGTTGTGGGGGGGGGGTACCGCGGTAGCTCCTCCCGTTCAGCGTTTATCTCGTGTCCTCAGTGACTGCTGCCCGTGTCCATGTTTATGGGGTGCACATGACGCGGGTTGGATTGCGCTTCTCCGTCATGCTTCCAGGCGGCGGTTATAAACACGGTGGGAGTGCCGAACGCAATGCGCATGATGGGACCGCAACGTAGTTGCTGTCTTTCATGGAAGCGACGCCCGATGCTGCACAGAGTGCAATCCGCTCATATTGATGACCACAAGAAAACTAGAGAGCGCGGTTCATGGCGGCATCCACCCATTCAACATAATATAGTCATAGAGACGCGGTGCAAACCGACCTACAGCAGTAGTACGCTATATATGTTCGTGTCGAATATTTTATGATGGTCTTTGTATGTATCTCACAGATTAGGTTTTCATTTTTTGTAGTACGTAGTACGTAGGTTAGGTTGTACCCTTTATGGGAATCCTTCGCTCCTGTGATGAAAAACATTCTACTCGGTGTGCGAACCTGCCGTCACGGCTTTTTCTCACCGCTGCGTTCCTTTTCCCCTCTAACCACCCTCCGCCGCCGCTTTTCTCCCTTAGGTCATCGCGGAGTCGATTCCGTGCAAGTTCACGCTAGACGCGGGAACGGACAACTTTGACCTCGTGCTGATGACAGAGCAGGCAGCTATCTCGGCGGTCGCCACCGCACGGGCAGCAGCAATAGCAGCAGCAGGAGCATCAGCAGCAGCATTGGAAGCGGAAGCGGATTCCGCAGCGGCAGCGGCTTCAGGGGCCACCCCGGCGGCGGACGAGGAGAGAGCTGTGCCGGACGAAACGGACGAGGTGGTGATCAGCGCGGCGGATGCAGCGGAGGCTGTGGAGGCCGAAGCTGTGGCCGCCGCCGACGCTGTCGACGCCAATGTGGTCGGTGCTGATGAAGCCAGCGCGACTGAGCTCCCGGAAACCCCTCCCGCGGAAGAGGCGTCGGTCGTGGAAGAGACGGAAGTAGTTGGCGCCCCCGAAGCGGAAGCTATCGAGGAGGAAGAGGAGGTCGAAGCCGCCGCCGCTGCTGTCGCAGCTGCTACCCCTACTGCTACTGCTACTGCTGAAGCCGAGGTAGACGAGAAAGCCGCTGCAGAAGAGCCGGCCGAGCCTGCCGCTGATGCTGCTGCCGCTGACACTGCTGCCGCGGATGCTGCTGCGGCGGGTGCTGCTGCGGCGGATGCTGCTGCCGCTGATGCTGCTGCCGCGGATGCTGCTGCCACGGATGCTGCTGCCGCGGATGCTGCTGCCACGGATGCTGCTGCCGCGGATGCTGCTGCCACGGATGCTGCTGCCGCGGATGCTGCTGCCGCTGATGCTGCTGCCGCTGATACTGCTGCCACTGATGCTGCTGCCACTGATGCTGCTGCCGCTGAGGCTGCTGCCGCTGATGCTGCTGCCGCTGATACTGCTGCCACTGATGCTGCTGCCGCTGAGGCTGCTGCCGCTGATGCTGCTGCCGCTGATGCTGCTGGAGCCGGAACGGATGAGATCGCGGACGCGGCAGAGCCCACGGAGCCTACTGCTGACGAGGTTGTACCTACCGCGAGTGAGGCAGCAGAAGTAGCAGGCGCTGAGCAAACCGCTGGAGGGGAGGAGGAAGCGGTGGTGTCAGTAGAAGCAGCGGTAGCGGAGGAGGAGGAGGAGAAGGCAGTAGCGCCGGCAGGAAGCGATGGAGGAGAGGGAGCAGGAGGACAAGAAGGAGAGGGAGAAGCCGCGGCGTCCGATGTCGCGGGCGTCGTCGAAGCCGAGGTGTCGCCCGTCGCGGCGGCCTCGACAGATCCCGAGGCGGCCGTCGCGCCGGAAGTAGAAACACCGGTTGTGGCAGAAGGGGGAGACGGAACAGGCGAAGGAGCTGACGCAGGCGGTGCGGAAGAGGTGGGTGCAGTCGGAACGGGAGATTCTGAATCGAGCGATGCGGCGGCAGCGGCGACGGCGGCAGCGACGGCGGCAGCGACGGCGGCGGCAACGGCGGCGATGACAGAGATGACGGCGGAGGCGGTGGCTGAGGCGGCTCTGTTGGAGACCGCGGACCGGGATATCGCCATTCCAGCGGTGGCGGCGGCGATGGGATGCAGCACCACCACTACCGAGGTGGTGGTGCCCTCCTCCGAGCTCAACTTCAAATCGAGCCACGGGCAGTGGCGCTACCTCGAGGCGGACTCGACGCCCGTGCACGGAGACGACGCTGTGGAGGTCACGAAAGGCGTCAGGTTTTCGACATCTCTGGAAAGCCTGGACCGAAAGGAGGACGAGGTATGGTTACGTTTTTGTTTTCGTTGTTTCTGCTGGGAGTGATATGGGGTTGTTGGGTTGGGTTGGGTTAGATTAGGTTCGGTTAGGTTATGTTAAGTCACGTTGGGTTAAGTTAGGCTGTCCTGCTCGTTCTCGGAGCAAGGTCGCGTTGTCCGTCGTCGAATGGTTACGCGGTTTGACAAAGTTTTCTCCCGGAAGGGCGAACGCATTGCCTCCTCTGCAGCCCTGGTGTGTCCTGAACACGTCTAGCGTGCGTCCCGTTAGGTCGTCCTCGCACCATACATAGTCGTGGAAGGGCGTTGACATCCGGGAAGAAGCGGGGGGGTCTTGGAGCGCGGTCCCATGCCTTAATACCTATTTAACTGGACACACGTTTTTTGGGGACAAACTACTTGGATCAGTGTGGGATAATTGCTCGCGTGTACGTAGTCAAAAGGGTTAAGGCCTCGGGAAATGGCACCTAACCATAGGATGGGACTTGCTGCCTGTCAACGTGGTGAACTGCCTCTATATATGGTGTACAGTAGTTCAACATACCGTCGCCTCAGCGAAGGATTGGACTCGATGTTAGGATTGCCCTCCGCGGCCTCGAGAGACACTGTCCTAGCCAGGGGCAGTGGGTAGCCAATATTATCGCACGCACGATGGTAACGCTGAGGCCTACGCTCGTAGCACAAGCGGTGTCTTTGCCAGTCGAATGTTCCACACGGCGAGCCAAAACCCACCTGCCCGCGCTCCCGCCTCTACTCGCTGGGCCGCTCTCGTGTGTATCGTACCAACAGAACCGGCGCCCCCTTACAAAGCACTCTCAAGTGGAAACGATAATATTTGTATTCTTCATTTTTCCCGACCTCCGCGCCGCGAATACCTGGTACCTGGTGTATATATGGCCGGACGTACACGCAACTATATTTGAAACAAGTGTGCAAAACGAAGTGACCTTTTGTACACCTAATTTACTAATATCTACCCGTCTACCCGTCTCGTATGCGCCGCTCCCGCGATACCTATCCCGTCTACTGCACCAGAACCGCGTCGTGGATCTGGCCATCAAACTTGACGAGGCCGAGCAGCGCGTCCGTTCTGCGGAGGCTATGGTGAGTTCTCCCCCCTACCCACCCCCCTCCCCGTCTAATTTGCGACCGCCGTTGTGGTCTTGGTCAACTTTAGGTGGCGACTGCTGTTCCCTGTTTATTTGATGATTTTTCACTGTTCAACGAACGCGTGAACGGCGGTGTACATGTGGTGCGGTCCTTTGCCCCAATTTGTCGTTCTCCCTGCTAAGGCAAAGGCAATCTCACAATTTCTCAAGTCCGCCTCACTAGCGATTCTTACTCGTAGTAGGATGCAGCCCAGCCTTCATGGGACTCTACCTACGCCTCACGGCGCTTCGCGCTTGGTGCACGCAATATCTGCCTGGTCGGTTAAAACCTGACGTGCTCCGCTCCGGCATTGTAGGGGTGCGAGGGTCTATGACCATACGACCACGGTCATGCATGAAATGAGTACACCCCTCCGTCTCGAAAGCGATTCATGGTCAATGGCCGAATGACCAAGGCAAGCAAGAAATGAGTACGCTTCCCACCACCACCACCGCCACCACCACAACCACAATATTTCCCTCCTTCTGCTCGGAACTCCCGATATACGCACGACGGTATTGCAATACGACGCAGATCAAGAAGCTGCAGCCCACGCCCGCCGGGGGAGCCGGGACTAGCAGCCGCAAGAAATCAGGCGGGGGAGCGGGAGGACGCAAGTCGGCGCTCAAGAAGGGCAAAGGGGCGGGGGGGACAAGGGCGGTCAAGTCGGACGCGAGAAAGACAAAGAGGGCCGTGAGCATGGTGTCCTCGGCCGTCAGCAGCGCGTACGGCAAGGCCATGAGCGCGGGAGAGTTCGCGTGGGGGGCGCGAAACCTGGTGTTCTTTGTTTCTGCGGTCGCCGTGATGCACTTCCAAGGGGAGTTCCTCGCCGTATGAGGAGGCGTTTTGTTTTAGGTAGGGAGGGTGGTGGGAAGCATCAGTGGCGTGATTTTTGTACGTTTTGGCACCCGTTTGGTGTGTGTGTTTTTTTTCCTGAAGAGGACGGGGAGGGGAGAGCGGAGTTGTGTGCTGGCTGGCGTGCTGGCTGGCTGGCTGGCGTGGCTTTCCTGATGATTGGCTTGCTTGCTGGCTCTGGGCTGTCGGCCGGCTTGCTAGCTTTGCTGAGTGGGTTCTAGGAAGGGTCGGGCGAGTGATGGGACTGTCTTGACTTGCATTCGTTGGTGCTTTTTGTAGCTTATTTTCTTTGCAGTTTGTTTTGACGTCAAGCAATTCGGGGCAGGAGTAGGTCCGCGGCTTGTGTTGATGTGCTTTTGCAGTAATTATTACCAAGCAATTGCCGTCAGGGTATGTATTGCTTTCTTCGCACCCCTCGATCGGAACGCGGGCATCATCAGTAGTTGGAACAACGCCGATACATGTGTCATAATATCATCATTATAATTGTTTGTTTGTGAGGGATGCGGACCACCCTCGGGTACACCAGCTGCTGTCACAAGGAGCTAAGGGCAGCATCGGCTCATTCATGTGTACACAGCGTACATACGCGAACACATATACTCGTGGGGCTCTGGCGCAGCTTGGTTGCGTACCGATATTCGCCCCTTTGATACCCCGAGATAGCGACCAAAACATGGACAAAAAATAGTGTTACCAGTTGTCAACCGTCTAGGAGCAGCGTGAGGGCCTTGAAGTACCGGTAGCATCGTGTTGTTCCCTTGCCGTACCAATCCTTGCATTGGAACTCGGGACTGCAATTTGTATCACCCTCCATCCACGCAGTTATTAGTTGGCGTTGCCGAAACCGTCACTTGTTATTGTCATTTTCCCCCCAAGGGGGTTGTTAGTAGTCATACTGAATGTACTGATATGAACGGTGGGGGCAGGGTAAGTTGCTTGCAGTGTACCCAGTCGCCCCGGTGGTCTAGCGGTTGCCCTTGAATGCTACTAAGGTTGATACTTGAGTTCAAATCCGACCGCAGTGGTGAGATCTTGACTTTATTTGCGAAACAAAATACCTGGTACCAACTGCTGAGAGCGCATACGAAGCGTGTGGGTATAGGCGCAATGCGACGCGAGTCGACGAGGGAAGAAAGGGCCGAAGCCATCTCGCGATAAATAGCCGGGCACGAACTCGTAGTGGGGAGGGGGGAGGAGAGCCTGCTGCTCGACCCTGGATTTGAGTTACGACTAGGAAGAGAAAAAAAAAGGACGAAGAAAAAAAAAATAAAAAAAAAAAAAAAAAAAAAAAAAAAACAAAAAAAAAAAGAAAAAAAAAAAAAAGAAAAAAGAAGTAGACCAATAACAAATTAAAAAAAAAAAAAAAGAAAATAAAAACGCGTACGAAGCAGGGAGAAGTTATGTTCAAATCGTACCGTCGCTCATGAACGCTGTCCGACATGGTACTCTACTCGAACACTACCAATTGGCGCTTGACCTATTCCGGGCAAGAGACGAAAACGGACCGTTGATCTTGATTGATTTGGATATGGAGTGGATATGGATATCAACGACGTATGTATATAGCAACATTCAGCAGCAGCAGCTACTAGGTATGCAACAACAAGCAGCGGTTCCACCTTATCTCTACATACACCCCAGCTCCCTCGCACACTGCAAAGGCAACAGATCCATACGTAGCATTGCCGTGATCGATGGGACGTGGGGCGCGCATCTCTCATTCCTTGTGTTTATAGAATAATGCAAAAAAATGCACCAAGTGCCACGGATGCCCAATGACTTTATCCTTGTTGGCGTTCGCTGTGTGGTACAGCGTATATAGCCCCTCAAGCTTGGCACGAGACGTCCATGGTACGCGTAGAACGCATCAAGCGAAGGAGGTCGCTCGCAAGCCAGGAATCACAGGTCGCGCGGTTAGAGCTGAGCCGCCTTGCGGCAAAGCGTTGGCAGGTGAGGCCAGACATGCAGAGGGCTGCAACACACGCCCCAGGACTGTCGATACCATCCCCGTTCAAAACAAACTTTACTTGTGGAAACCCCGTTTTTCTTTCGTTTTACGTTGTGCCTTTCGCATTTCGCGTCGTAGTGTTTTCTGTGGTGGTGGGTGGTACACCTTACCTGTGAAGCCTGATCCAGATGACGGCAGCTGAACCTCAAGACGATGACAGTGCCGACGACTGCTTTGGAGATGTGAGAAAAATTGCATAGGTTCCGATACCAGACATCTGCTGTGATGAGAGGGTGGTCTAAAATTGACTACGAACTCGTATCACGTGCTCGTATTGCTGTCTGTACCTCGTACTCTGTTATCAAGGTGAAAAGTGGTAGATTTGTTCTCAAACCGCGCACCGTGTGCAACTCGAACGAATCAACCTGCAGCAGCCCACAGACCTCCTTACTAGCCTTACTGCCATAGCCGATAGGCCCAGACCGTTGGTACAGGGGCATCACGGTCGCTGTGGATGTCTAAATTTGCGTCTGCTTGTGGCCGCCATGTGCCAGCCCTTTGTGTGTATTCGGAGGGTGTGAACAGCCCCCAGGGATCTGCCCTTGGGTCCTGTTGGAAAGATCTGCAACCTGCTCTCGGTTTGCGGAGGCTGTCACGAGTTACGACACCCACGCCATATCGCAACGAACCTATACAGCAGTATGGGCTATGACCTTTTTTTGGAGGGTCATAGCCCATAGCAACGAACAACAGCCCCAGATCCCCGGTGCGCACAGTCGGGGCCGCCGAAGAATAGCGACGAACCAGGTGCTATCATATGTCCTATTAATAGTTCCCCTATAAACCAAGTTCAGGATACACGGGATACACTATTTCTAGTAGTAGCGATGCGGCGGTATCACTCGTAGCAGCGGGGGGAGGTGTAACTTACGAACGTGTGTCTTGCGTCAGCGAAGGCGCAACGCTACCAGGTATCATACAGCATTGAGGTGATTACTGACTGTAGTCTCTGATACTTTACTAATATTACGGGGGACCGTAGTAAATAGGGGACCAAATGTTGATAGAAAACATACAGGAAAATGTGTACCAGGTAGGTTTTTGTGTGTGCTGTAGGTCTCCTACTTACTATGGTCCCCCGTCAATAGCTGCATGCCTCCTTGATACACTAGAATCAACGCGGGGGAGGGGTAATAACCTTGGGTGGAGTCTCCAGCCGTGGATGAGAGGCCTCAGTTCATTCCAATACCACACTTTCACATGATATAGAGTGGAGGCGAAGCGATACCCCTGCAGTGTCCTCGGGCAAGTTTTCATGGCGCTTGTGTCAGCCGCTTCAACGCAAACGGACAGATCGTCGACAGATCATCGACAGATCATCGACAGATCATCGACAGATCATCGATTCTCACGTCATCATGATCTAGATCTTTCAAAGGCAGGTCTCTTCCAGATCTTGTATGACCTATAAGCTCATGTTGCCGGATCGGACCCGTATAGTCTGCATGTGTGATACCCTGGTTATACAAACAGTACGGTAGCCCATGTTTCCCGCTGGGTGGGATCTGTACGATGCGGGTCCTGCTCAACCTCACAATGGCAGGCGAGGAACTAAATATTCTATATACTATAGATACATGCATACATACATAGATACATACATAGATACATAGATCATCTGTCCCAGGTGTGGATTGTCACATTCGAAGTATATACCTGATGCCTGGTACTCGCATACACCAGTAAAGCGTACTTTATTGACACGACTAGTGTCATGAGTGTATATATCGGGCAGCACTACGAGTACCAGTATGTATGATACCGTACGTAAAGCGTGTTGAGTTTCGCACAGGGGGAGGTGAGGTCGTTTTTCAGCGCTCGTTTTCTCGACAAGGGTAAAAAGTGCTAACTACTGTAGTATATACGAGGTATAAGAATATACGAAAGTTCGAATTTTTATATTTTCGGAGGGCTCTCGACCAGTATTTTTTTTTTCCGAAAACAGCTTGTTCGGTATTTGGCAACCTTAACCTTCCCGTTCTGGAAAAACCGAGCGCTGACAAAAACGATAGCACCCACCCCCTGCCCCTGTGCGTACTCAACGCTCTTTACGGTTCAGCACGTACGTACGTATATATGATCTGCCCTCTGCTGCTGTGGGCATCATTGTTCTACTTTTTTTACGTTCCGTGCCCATTGTTCTTTTTTTTTACGTGTTAAAAAGTACTCGTTGAGCCAGCCAGGTTTTGCGGTACTATGTGCATATATATATATATTCCTGGTGTACTTGCCCAAAGTGCAGTATCAGCCGGGAGGCGCTGCCACTAAGAAGACGGTGCGGGACGTTAGGGCTAACCAGTGTTGTTCTCTTTACACCTGATATATATATATGTAATATACACGCCGCAAAAATCCCCTGCATTCATTCCTTCGGGGCCGGTTTCTCGGAGTCGGAGGGATGATGATGATGACCCCCCAAACAATTGTCGTTGTTATTCTCACTTTTTTACTCATCGCCTAAACTGCAGCAGTTCGTGGTTACAGGACAGGTTTCCAATAACTCTGGAGTGGAAGAATACCTCGAGGGAAAACAAACTAATGCCATACCATTCTGGGCGTAAATATAAGGGCCGTTTATACATTAATATGAAGACCAAGCAGTCCTTATGGTTACGCCCAGAGTGGTACACATTTGATACAAAACATTGCACACACGTCATATCTGAAGCACATCGTACAGCCTCAAACAAGAAACAAAACGAAAAAGTGACACTACGAACCGGTAGTAGGTGTGAGTACGAGCGGGCTACATAGGGGGACACACTACCGTACGAAATTGCAAAGAAAAGGCTCGCGCTTCGCGCTCGCTTTCCTCAATGTTGCAGAACCGAAGCATTTTTCAGCCGCGAACGTAAGGAAATTACGAAATTACTATGAATAACTTCAATGAATGAATATATAGCCGGTGTCAGATAAACTGTTGCCGTGAGATCACCGATTCATGGGTTCTGCTTTTGCTTCACTGGTATTATAATAATCAGAAGTCTATTACTTCGTATATATCAAGGATGGCGTGTTGGTTGTGGGGAGACGGGGTTCTTCCTTCGGGACAGCGCTCAGATCTGCCGGGCTCACTAAGAATGGCATCCATCCTATTGTAGAGAGCTGTCTCATTGCAGAACCCGCTTCGTTACGTAACGGTGTGTAAGGAAACGAGTGTCTTCGCGATAACACATGAGTACAGTAGTAGTAGTAGTGGTAGTGGTAGTGGTAGTGGTAGTGGTAGTGGTAGTGGTAGCAGCAGTAGTAGTAGTAGTAGTAGTAGTAGTAGTAGTAGTGGTGGCAGTAGTAGTAGTAGTAGTACGGAGGGCCATAGTAAATAGGACCTACGGTGCATACAAAAACCTATATATTCCCTATTTTTACTGAAAAAAAATGGTCCTATTTACTATGCCCCCCCCCGTAATGGTAGTAGTAGTAGTAGTAGTAGTAGTAGTCGCCTGCAACAGCATCAACGAACTGCAACGCAGTTGCTGCGCGCTCGCGCGGCGCAAGACGGCGTCGCTCGCGACGGCAATCCTCCTCGCTGCTCCTCCTGTTCGTGCTGATGGCTGTCTCGACATAAACCATACAAGCACATCCTACGATGATGCCTGAACAGTATACCATGGTATGTCTTCAACGAACCGCTGGCTTGTCGCGCGAACCAAACGGCCACCTTAACATCCACTACGACCGAACACAATGTTGTATGCAGTTGAGCCTGCGAAATGCTGTCACCAGGGGGCATCCTAGATCCGTCCCTGGGTTTCCCAAGATCACCCCCCCACCACGTGCAGTACACACGATCATCGAGCCGGTGACATGCGTCACGCCTCAGTCGGTTGTCAGGGGACATTCTGGATCCATCCCCAGGATTCCCAAGAGTTCCCCCCCCCACCGCAGAACACACAAAACAATCGTCGGGTGGGTGTTGTGTTGTGTGGCGTATGTCGGGCCTCAAAACCGCAACCGTCCGCCCGTTACATGTTCTCCACTTTGGGCGGGCCCCACGCTTGATTGCTGCAGGTGGGCTTCATGTTCGACAGCGCTCTCCCCAAGACCCGGCGCTCCTTCCGCTTCGGCGATGTCTCTGCGGCCGTGCGATTGGTGGACGACGACCCGGGAGCAGTGCAGGTGATATATGTATATATAATATATATATATATTTATATATACGAATTATATATTATATACGAAGTACATATATTGTATTCCATCCCATTTATTGGATTCGCCCTTCTCTCCTGCTCCCTCTTCTATAGTCGTAACTCAGATCCGGGTTCACAATATGGGAACGGCCGTCCCGACATATATGGGTGTGCCAGCATTTTTTTGGGAGCACCCGCTATCAATGCGACCAATTGCTGGCAGTCAGTATGAGAAACACAGGCAGTAGACGCACACAGGCAGTCAGTACGAGAAACACAGGCAGTATGAGAAACACGAAGGAGGCTTGCAACGATAGAGGAAGCACTTTTTGGCTAAAAATAGTTTTTCCGAGTGACGGGGCGGGGCTCCTTAACCCATTCAGAACTGCAAAAAAAAGGCCCACACTAATCCCAGGTAGTTTGTCCACAAATTCGTGGGACCAGTTCTTAAGGGGTTAACCCCATTCAGAACTGGAAAAAGAAATCCCACACTAATTCCAAGTAACATGTCCCCAAATAGGTGGGACCAGTTCTCAAGGGGTTAACCCAAGTTCGTCGGAATGCCATGACGCATGCCATCTTAACCCATACATAAAACTGGAAAAAAAGGTCCCACACTAATTCCAAGTAGTTTGTCCCCAAATTCGTGGGACCAAAGGGTACAGGTGGGCCATGCTTTTTTTTCTGAGGGGGTGGTGGTCACTTGAGGAGCGCTATACCTCACCCTCCGAAAACTGTTTTTTCGTTTTTTCGGGAGGAAAACCAAAGCGCTTTTAACCCCTTGAGAATGGTTGGTTCCCCGGTTTTTGGGGACAAACTACTTGGAATTAGTAGGGGATAAGTTTTTCGGTTCTGAATGGGTTATAAACCCTTTTAGGACTGCAGTTCCGTTTTGGGGACAAACCACTCTAATTCTGAGTAATTTGTCCCCCAAACGGGACTCCAGTCCTGTAAGGGTTAATACGTATTATACCCGATGAAGAATCAAGTATAAAACGAAAAATAGTGCTACACAAGAACGAAATTCCGTCGATTTTGGGTTAACCCTTCTAGGACTGGAGTCCCGTTTTGGGGACAAATTACTTAGAATTAGAGTGGTTTGGCCCCAAAACGGGACTGTTGCAGTTCTAAAAGGGTTAAGGAGAGAGCCCCCCCCCGTCATTCCCGAAAACATTTTGGCCAAAAAACGGTACAGCAGTCAGAACCTCTATCGCAGCACGCGTACCATGTTGTTTTTGCACTTTTTTTTTATTATTATTATTGTATACCTAAGGGCCCGTTTAAACGAAGAAGAAAAACATTCAATTTGGAAAAAAAAAATTCAAATCCGCTTTTCATTGGTCAACTCACGCACCAGCACCAAAGATTAGGGTCTTGGGGCATAATATTTGGTGCTGTTGCGTGTGTTGACCAATGAAAAGCGAATTTGAACTTTATTTTTTCCAAAATTGTTTTTTTTTATTCTCGTTAATTCGGGTCCTAACTGCTGCTGTAGAAGCCATAGTAGCATTGTTGACCGGGTTGCACTTCGTACGTACGTATGGTTTTTTTTATTATAAATCAGGTTTTGACTTGCTATTAGTATAGAGACTCCCCAAGTGAAGACCACCCTCGTGAAAAAAAAAACATGATGCATCTCTACCGTAGCATGCGTGGCATATAACAAAATAATCCATTCACTGCTATTTACAGGATTTTGCACGTGAGGTTGGGGGACGCTACGTAAGAAACTTGGGAGTAAGAGACGTGCACAGGCAACGGCGAGCGCTTTCGCTTCATCCTATACACCAGGTTGTATGTAGCCTATGCTCAAGGTCGTCAGGTGCCACAGCAGTAAGTTTTTATTTTATTTGTAATATATTTGCTCAGGTTAGGTGTTGGCGTGCCCATACTACTGTATGTACTCCACAGCTATCATATCTCCTTCGAACTATTAGTGCAGTGGGTACCCCGATTTAAGAGAGACCTCGTGACAAGCCGAAACAGGCGCTCTTAACTGCATATTGTTTATTATCTGTAGTGGGAAATATGTAGCTTTTCGTGTAGGTGGGACATGCCGATTTGACCGCTCTTAACCCATTCAGAACTGAAAAAAAAAATCCCACACTAATTTCAAGTAGTTTGTCCCCAAATATGTGGGACCGTGGGACCGTTTCTTAAGGGGTCAACTCCAAAATGCTCTTAACTTGGGCGCTCTTGAATCGGGGTACCCACTGCTGTATTTGGTGTTTTTGAGCATGTTGCTGCGTTGTGATAAGGGGCGGTAGGTGGTGTGCTCTTCGTGTCTATAACAGCAGCGGCGGTAGCTCTGAAGCCGCTCTGCTGGCAAAGGGGTGTGTGTAATTTTGTATCTGGTGATTGTGTTGCGTTGAGTTATTAATAGTTAGTTATCGCGCAGGGAAAGTGAAAGCGACTCGGCTCATCGAGATAAGATGATACGATGCATGGACTAGCTAGAGGTGTAGAGGGCGGCTCGCAAGAAACTGGACAGTTGCGGAGGCGGGGAGAGGGCGTGGGGGCGCGGGGGGGGTTGTACTTCATTTTCATGCATGCCCGTAGTCGTATGACCATAGACCCTCGCATCCCTACAATGCCGGGACGGAGCGTGTCGGGTTTTCACCGACCAGGCAGACATTGCTAGCACCAAGCGCGAAGCGCCGTGAGGTGTTGGGCGAGTCGCATGAAGGGTGAGCTGCATCCTACTAAGAACCGCTTGTGAGGCGGACTTGCATATGGATGACAGCTTCAATGAGTTGATTTAATTTATGGTTTGGCCAGCGCCGCCATCATGCACGAAGGGGCGCGCGCGCTATGTACAGCAGCAGCAGCAGCAGTAGCATCAGTAGCAATAGCAGCAGCAATAGCAGCAGCAATAGCAGCAGCAGCAGCAGCGCTTCCGCCCGCCGGGCTCGGGCCCTAACCCAACGTAACCTCGCTTCATTTACAGTTCAACATATCAACTTGGTACTAACTACTGCACGTTCGGAGTTCAGAGCGGTATTATATTTTGCGAAGTATGTTGAAAATGTATTTTAGTTATGCCGTGCCGTCCTTCCGCCGCCGGAAGGATGACTGGACTGGCGACAAAAAGTTGTTTTCCCGCCTCTCTTGGGGCGAAGTTTGATTTTTCGGCGCGGAAATATATATACAGCGGATAATATATCGTGAAATGGATGTAAATTCGAACATAACATAAAAACAGCGTGAAAAAACGAACATTTATACCTGGTACGTACAAAAAATATGAGAAGTACGTACAGTACATGCACGAACATAAACAGCGTGCAACCAAAGTTACTACGAATATTAATATAAACAATATATGAAACCCGACCATGAAAAACCAACGTGATACAAAAGGAAACCAAGGAAAAATTGCATATTTGCCAGGGCTGTTCTCGGGTTAGGAAGTGTTCAAAATCTCACGGGTCGGGTCGGGTCGGGTCTGGTCGGGTCGGGTCGGGTCGGTTCGGTTCGGTTCGTCTCGGTTCGGTTCGGTTCGTCTCAGTTCGGTTCGGTTCGGTTCGGTTCGGTTCGGTTCGGTTCGGTTCGGTTCGGTTCGGTTCGGTTCGGTTCGGTTCGGTTCGGCTCGGCTCGGTTTGACGGTGCGGTTTGATTTGCGGGGCCCGGACCGAACGGAACTCCATACATACCTGGTACAGACTTTGGAAGTGTCCAGATCCGAACAGAACCGATCCGTATTATAGGGATCTGCACGGAGCAAGCACCGAGCCGCGGTGCTGTTTAGAACCGTGAAAAGCACTTTTGCTTTTGTATTTGCTTGTTTTAGCTATTTACAGAGGACCATAGTAAATATCATAGGACCAAATATTGTTACGAGTAGTAAAAATAGGCAAATATGTACCGGTTTTTTCTTGTACCGTAGGTCCACTATATGCTATGGTCGCCCGTAATAGATTATTGGCGACGGGTTTATATATCACAGGTCAATTGGGTCGACCTAGCTAAATACGTCCGGTCGCAGGACTATAAAGCCAATTTCACTTTTCGTATCATAGGAAAAATCGACGAGCGTTTTTTTGTTTTGCTGAGGATCCCAGTAGCAGTCGAGAGCAATCGAGAGCTACAGGCCGCGAGGGAGGAACGTAAAAACGAAGAACGAAAAAAAACGGGCGAGTGCAAAACGAACAAATGAATGTGGAAGTATATTACGAACGAAAAATGGTGCAGTAAAAAGCAACTAGCGTCTACTGGTAACCAATAGGCATGTATAAAAAAGCTACGAGCGAATGTAAAAATGAATGTATGTAATACGGACGAACGTAAAAAATACGAACGAACCTACATAGATACATACAGTAGTAAAGCACGAATAAGGCGGCCGCTCGATAACGCGTTCATGATCGGCCGTCATGACCGGACAATTGCACTGACACGGTGAACCGAATAAGGCGACCACTCGGTATGAGGCGGTCAAAAATACCGGTGCACTATACCGCCTTTTATAAGGCCCCACTACTGCTGCATTATACAAGGAACAAGCGTACTTAAAAACGAAGTTGAAAACGAAAAAAAAAAAACGAAAACGAAAAACGACCCAGCACTTAACTCCCTCATTTCCCCTTATGCATGTCTGTCGCGCGACGGCGATTCCACGCACCAGTCTGGTCACTACGTCTGGCCGGCGGCCCCTGCGCTCGCCGCGTACCTCGTCGACCAGCGCCTGGCGCTGCCCAGGGGAGCGGTACTGGAGCTCGGCGCAGGCTGTGGCTTGGCGGGCCTTGTCGCCGCTCAGCTTCCGGGAACAACGGCGATGGTCTTCACCGATCATGATCCAGGTGTGTGTGGTGGGCCGGGTACTCATTTGTTGCTTGCCTTAGTCATTTGACCATTGACCAGGGGGGGGGTGAACTCGATATGCATGCATGGTCGTCATCGTATGACCATAGATAGACCCTCGCATCCCTACAATGCCGGGACGGAGCATGTCGGGTTTTCACCGGTCAAGCAGGCATTGCTTGCTAGCACCAAGCGCGAAGCGAAACGTGAGGTGTTGGGCGAGTCGCATGACGGGTGGGCTGCATCCTACTAAGAACCGCCGCTTGTGAGGCGGACTTTCGTATGGATGACAGCTTCAATGGGAAGGGGGGGGGGGAGGGGGGTGAGGAGGCTAGTGTGTGCCAAACCGGGATCGACTGTAGTATTTTGCGGTTCATCTAGAGAGAGAGAGACGGACAGATAAAGAGAAAGGCAGAGAGAGAGAGGGAGAGACAATATGTAGAGTGACAAAAGAGAGGGATACATAATACAGCACAGGACACCTAACAAGAAACAGGCTAACTGAAAGCCCGGCTGAGATGTGAAGGTTAGTAAGAAATTCGGGAGTCGTTATCTTGAATTTGGTGCAGGAAGCACCGTCTCTCAAATAAGAAATCCAGCCTGGACCACATTTCCTGTTTCTTATTAGGTGCCCTGTACGGGGGGGGGGGGGGGGGGGGGGGGGGGGGGGGAGACAGAGGGAGAAGGCGAAAGAGAAGAAGAGAGTTAAAGGTAGTTGGCGCTCCGCGCGAAGAGTACAAAAGCTGCCTGGAACGGGAAGAACGCGAGAAGCAAAAACGATTTTGGGGGGCATGGCAGTGCATTTCTGTTCAACTAAGAACCACTACCGCAGGCAGATCGACTATTACTATTGCGGGGGGCCATAGTAAACACTAGTAAATAGGACCAAATGTTTTTATTAAAAATATGCAAATATGAATATATAGGTTTTTGTGTGGTCCTACCCCGTAATACCAGTTATTGATAGATGTAAAACCGCAGCAGCCAGAGATATGGAGGGAAACGAAAAAAAATCTAAAATAGGTGGTGCCCTCCCCCCCCCCCTTGCTCCGTCTCGAAAGGGATGCGTGGTCAATGGTCAAATGACTAAGGCAAGCAACAAATGAGTACCCCC
>MEHQ01003964.1:58881-69418 GCA_008828725.1 Saccharina japonica
CCCCGGGTGGGTGCCCCTGAAAGTTACGAGTAGTGTTGCGTTTGTTTTTTTGTCCTCGCCAAGCCCTTTGCCAATCGCTAAATGTCACGCCCGGAGCCTAGCCAAAGCCGCCTCCAGTCGCTAGTGCACAAGTACCGATGTTGGCAATTTGTAACCGTCGAGAGGGGGGCCTTCTCTGCAACGCAGGCGTCCTCGACATGATCAGGGACAGCATCGCCGAGCAGGAGCAGGAGCGGGAGGAGGAGGAGGAGGAGGAGGAGGAGGAGGAGGAGCAGGGGCGGGGCCCAGAGAGGGGAGCAAGCACCGCATCGTCAATCTCCCGTTGCGTGCCGCTCCGCTGGGGACCTCTCGGTGAGTGCTACGGACGGCCCGGCCGCTTTCAGTGCTTCCCGTTGTTGGGAGGAGCGGGGGGCGGGGGGGGGGGGGGGGGGGGGGGGGGGGGGGGGGGGGGTACTTCATTTTCATGCATGGCCCTAGTCGTATGACCATAGACCCTCGCATCCCTACAATGCCGGGACGGGGCATGTCGGGTTTTCACCGACCAGGCACAAACATTGCTCTAGCACCAAGCGCGAAGCGAAACGTGAGGTGTTGGGCGAGTCGCATGAAGGGTGAGCTGCATCCTACTAAGAAACCGCTTGTTAGGCGGACTTGCACATGGACGACAGCTTCAGTGAGTTGATTTTAGTTTCCGGTATAGCCACTTCCTGAGACAGCAATGGGAGCACCTATGTAACTGCCTCTTGGGTGCCTTCCCATATACACACTACGTGATACGATCATTCCCCTTGTGCGGAGCAAAGGTTCTCCACCTCGCGCACATGATCCAACTCGGGGGCGGGGGGGGCTAGCGATGCCTAAAAGGCCCGGGAGGAGTTGCCGTAATCGTATCACGGGCCCCTCACCATTCAGGCGCACAGGCTATTCGTAAGGGTTGGAGTGACGAGAAGTCGACAAGTATTGGCGATGTTTTGAGCACGGCAGGCTAATAGCTGCCAAGGGGCTTCCCGGACCGATAGACACACAATATGCCGCTTGTAGATACATACTCGTAGTGCGTATTTTACCCGCGGGCCAGCAGCAGTGGCGGGGGGAACGCTTGAACCATAAAGGACGGTCTCACATCTTTTTGTTTTGTTTTGTTTTGTTAAGGTTGGCGGCGAGAATATTCCTTCCTGTGGACACCTGCGTGCAGGCTTCGAATCCTTCAGCGTGAAGCAGAGGCCGCGGCCCCTTTTCTGGCTGTAGCAGCAAAACAGGGCGTAGAGAGATGCGGGAAATAGGCTGCGCCCCATACTTTTTGCACCATAATTCCAACCATCTCTGCCTCTCTCTCTCTTCGGATATATATATATTTTGAACAGTAAAAGTGTATCTCACGGGCCACTCACTGGGTGTCATCATTCATCCACAAGTCTCTTCTCGAGGCACGTACGAACATCATCAACATTCCTACAACAAGGGTCGGCGATTGACCACCCCTCTGCTCCCCTCGCAGCCGGCCTTTTGGCCGTCAACCTTTAAAAAGTTGCCAGTGAGCACGGAGGGAAGTTACAACAGTACGCTAGTTTTGTGGGTCGCCTACCCTGGTGTTGCCGTAGCAACGGTTGCACGGGCCGATCAAGCCCCAGAAAGTCAGCCAGCCAGCCTGTCAGCCAGCCAGACGAGATGCCCATAGCTTGACCTTCTTATCGACCCCTCCCTACCCGTTCCTACTCCCGCTTCCGTCCTGCCGTTACCGTATTCTTCTTGTCCTCTGCTGTCCACATTTCCCCCAAACACGCAGGGGACACTGAGCGAGATTTGCTGGTCGATACCCTTGCCGACATCGCCTCCTCATCGAGCGGAGAACCCAGGGGTACGGACGAGGATGCCGCCGCCACCGACGACAATCCTACAGCAGCGGAATGTGGCGAGAGCTCCCGGACACCCTCCACAACATTGGGGGAGGCGAGGGTAGAGGCGGGGGTGGGGGCGGGGGCGGGGGCGGGGACAAAGGCAGTGGAAGAAAAACACCGCGCGAGTTTTGAGCTGCTGATAGCGAGCGACGTCATTTACTCCGTTTCCGTGGTGGCGCCGCTTTTCCACACCGTGAGCGGCCTTCTCTCGCGGGGAGGGGGGCCGACGGGACGCCAGAGAAATAAAATTTCGGGAGAAGAGCCAGGGCAACAGGCGCCCGCGGCAGAGTGGCCGACGGTGCTGGGAGACGACAACGATAACGACAGCGCCATTGCGGCGCGGCGCGCGGCGGTAGTAGAGCCTTCTCCACCATGCGGAGGAGGTGACACTCTCGGCGTCGAGTCGCTCGTACCTGAAGGTGGCAGCTTCACCGCCACCGCCGCTGTCACTGCCGCTGTCGTCCCCGCCGACAGCGATACCGCCTCCATCAGTGCTGACGGAGTTCGCTCCCACTCCCACCGCACGGACAACCCCGCAAGTTGTAGCAGCGGCAGCAGCAGCACCATCCACCGCAGTAGCGAACGCAGTAGCGGCGGTGGGTGCGGCGGTGGTGGCGCCGCCGGCGGGGGCGGATTGCCCGTGCCAGTCTTCGTAATGTCCCAGAGCTTCGGCTACGACCCCGAGACCGAAAGAGCCATCGACAGGGCGTGCGCGGAGTTCCGCTTGGTCCGGCAGGTAGTTTGGGACGAACTCCCCCTCGCTGCAGCCCACGTGGGGCAACAGGGAGTCGCTGCCGCGGTGGAATCGGAGGCGGCCAGCGCCCCAAGGAGCAGTTCAGGCCTAGTTGCCGACGAGCGAGACGGCACGGATGTGTTGCATTGCGGAGGCCGAGGAGATAACAGTAGCGCAGAGGGGGAGGGGGAAGGGTTGAGCGAGGTAGGGGGGGCGGAGAATAGCCCAGCTGCCGCGGATAGCTCTTTGTTGGTGTCGCAGCGGTGGCGGAAAGGGACCAAAATGCAGCGATTCTGGAGGTGCGCATGACGTCGTGCTGGGGGTGTTTTTCGCGTTCCGTTTTTTTTCGGAATTGTTTGTTTATGTAATTTGTTGGTTTATTGTTGGTTTTGTACAACCAATAACTTTTAGCGGATATGTGTGTCGAATGCGTGTAACGGACACGTGGAACCGGCGCGCGTTACAGACACGTGGAACAGACGTGTTGTGCAACAACGCGGGCAACGACCATGCGACCAGGACGATTGGATTTGACACTGTAAAGGCGAGGAAATTTAATCGGCGCGTGTAACGGACGCGTGAATCAGACAGGCCCAAACAACGAGTGCCACCGGTTTTGACCATCGACAATGCGGAAGGCACGCGTCAGTTGTATGTTGGACAAAGGGTAAGCGGATGTGTGTAACGCATGCTTGTAACGCACACGTGGTATCAGACACGTACAACAGACGTCGCCAACGGTCGCGTGAAAGGGACGCTTGTAATTGACAATGATGATGACACAAAAAAACAGCCTCCTGTAGCGGATGCGTGTAACGGACACGTGCCACCGAAGAGTACATCGTACGCGTAAAACAGACACCTCCAAGAGACACGTGCTCCCGATGCTGAACGTCGACATGCAAAATGCACGCGTCAAAATGACATGGTAAACGCACCAGTAAACGGATACGTGTAACGGGATACATACGTGGAACGGATGCGCGTAACCGGCACAGGCGGTACAGACGCGGGAGGCGGACAGACGCTGGCGACAACCATGCCATGTGGCGATAACCATGTCATGTGAATAAGGCGCTTAAAATTGACACTGGAAACGAAGAAGTGTGTGTGAAATGAGCACGCGAAACCGACGCGTGTAACGGACACCTTGAACCGGACATGTCCGAGAGACGCGTGCTATCAATTCAATTATGATCATCGACACCTCAGAAGACCTGCTTCAATTTCACACGGTAAACGGGCGCGAATAAGGGATGCGTGTAACAGATGAGTGTATCGCACTCGCGCTGCCGACGCCTGCGTAACGGCCACGTGAACCAGACGACGTACAACACTGCGTACACACCACGACCATGTGAAGAAAAACAGTTGAAACTGATAAGCTATAAATGAATAGTTATAAATCGGGACGCGTGTGACCGATGCCGTTTGTGACGGACACACATGAAACCGACGAGTGTTACGACACACACGAACTACAGTAGACACGTCCCAACCGATACAAGTGCACTGATTATGACGACCGGCATGTTGCAAGGCACGGGCACGCGTCAATTTTATTTTCAATTCTTGACACGGTAAACGGATAATATTATTAACGGGAAATGTATAACAGCGGATGCGTGTAACGGCACGTGAAACCGACGCGTGTAAAACGGACGCGCAATACAGACACGTCCAAAGAGACGCGTGCACCCGATGTTGAACATCGTCATGTATATCTGAAAGGAGCAGTACAGAGTAGTAGTACTGTAGTCAGGTGTTGAATAGTGAATCTTCTTATGATAGCTTTTCACGCTTGGCCAACCACGTGTAGATATAGTGTGAGCGGCTCAATCAAACTAGAACCTAGAGTATTTCCCAGCCACAGCATCCCGGGCCAACCGAATCTACCTAAGAGGCCCTCCAAGCACAGCATCCAAGCCGGCCGAGTCAACCTAGAGTCCCACCAAGCGCAGCACCCAAGCACCGACCGCTGGCATAGGGTTCGGGTCGGAGGGACGGCTTCAGGCGCCAAGCACAAAACCTGCGTAAATAAATATTAACTATGAAGATGGGACCACGCCCCAAAAGGAACGCATCAAATTGGCGCGGTAAACGAAGAAGTAAAACCGACGCATGTATGTAGCAGATGCGTGCAACGGATATTATACCTCTGAAGGGTGTAACGGACACGCAAAACAGACTCGTCCAACAGACACGTGTAATCGATGCCGACCAAATCTCTAATAAATGGAAGGTACGTTGACACCGTAAACTGAAAAAAAAAAAAACTGTACCGGGCGCGTGTAACGGGTGCGTGTAACGAATACGTGCAAGGGAATCGTGTACCAGGTAAAGAGACACGCCAAACATGCCCAGAAGACGCGTGCAACCGACGCCTACCATTCGTTGACGGTGTTTGTGAAATGCACTTGCCCAATGGACACGGTGTAACGGGCCACTGGAACACACAGATGCGCACAACGGACACGTTTGAATCAGACGCGGTAGCAAAAGCGTGGGCGACGGCCATTTTACAAATACGCTTGAAATTGACATGGAAAAACGGGTTCGCTCGTGTTCTTACAAAACGGATAGGCACAGGCAACAGGCGCATGTAACGGACACGTGAAACAGAAACAAACGTCCAATAGACTGCGTGCAACCGATTCCGACAATCGACACGTGAAAGACCCACGTCAACTTTACACGGTGAACAGGCGAGTATAACGGGCTCGTGTAACGGAAACGCAAAACAGACACGTCCGAGAGACGTGCGCAACCAATTTTGACCGTGATGTGACAGGCACGCGTCAGTTTGACGTGACAACGGGTATGTATGTACGTGGAACGGATGCGTGTAACGGACATGTTGCGTGTACGAACGCATTGAACAGACGCGGACAACGGCCATCCATGTGCAAACGGCACTTGAAGTTGATACGGGGGAGGAGGAAGTGAAACGGACGAGTGTAATAGGGGGTGCATATAAACGATACGCGCATGTAACGCCTATAACGGACACGTGGACCAAACACGTCCACGAGACGCGTGCAACCGATGCTGACCATTATCATCATGCGAAAGGAACGCACGTGTCTAATTGACACTGGGAGCTGATAAGTATGTCGGGCACGTGTAAAACGGATGCGTGTATCTGACACGTACATGATGTATGTGCGTGTGTCGCGCGAAACATGTCCATGAGGCGCGTGGGTATGTGTAAGAGATGCATGCTTGTAACGTGGACATCGAACACACGCGAGCAGCAAACGCAGGCGACGCCCATGTAAAAGTGACGCTTGAAATTGACACGCGGAGACCGAGGGTATCAAACGGACTAATGAAACGCATGCGCATGCTATAACGGACACGTGACTCATGTACCGGATGCGCGTAACGGACGCCTGCAGTCGATGCGTGAAACGGACACGCGAAACAAACACGCCCAATAAGAGACGCTTGCAACCGATTATGATCAGCATCGATCGGCAGGTGAAAGGCCCGCGTCAACTTGAGACGGTGAACAGGCAATTCAAACCGATGATGCGTGTAACGGGTGCATGCGTGCATCAACGGACACGTGAAACAGACAGACGCGTGCCACAAAAAAAGCGGACAACGGCCATGTGAAACAAACGGTAGAAATTGGCATTCTTAACGAACAGGTTAAGCGAACGCGTGCACCGGATGAGTGCAACGAACGTGTACAACGGACGTGTGTACCGGACGCTCGAAACAACAGATACCCTCGTAGTACGTCCAAGGGACGCTTGCAATCGACGTTCATCATTGACACGTGAACGGCACGCGGGAAATCCGCACCGTAAACGGATACGTGTCACTGATATTATTTGTAACGGACAAGAACCAAGTGAAACAGACGCGTTCAACGGATAGATGCAGACAACGGCTATATGAAAAAGGAGATTTTTGAAAAGTTACACGGAAACCGAACAAGCTAAACAAGCGCCCGTAGTAACGGATGCGTAATAATAAGCTGAGCAGCATCGAAATGTGAAAAGCACGAGTCAAAATGGCAGGGGAAACGCACAACAAGTATATCGAAAACAAACGTGCACACACACCTAGGAGGACAGATCACCATCTTCTAGACCATCTAGTTTTTCACCTTTCGTTGTGAGGCTGTGCGGGATCGCGGGACCTGCATAGATATTATTAGTACAGATCCAACCCAGCAAACATGCACTAGATCATCATGCGGAATATGTATGGGTCCCGCCCGGCAACATGTTACATGAGGTAAAGCATGTAAACAAACTCGGTAATAGATCTGCCTTGAAAGGTCTACTACTTAGAGATCACGAAGTGGGAATCGATTATCTGCCCGAGGTGTCAAAATGTGCAGGAGATAAATGCATGTAACCGACCCGTGTAATAATGGACACGTAGAAGAGAAGACACGCCCACCAGGCGCGTGAAACTGATGCCGGCTGAACATCAAAATGTGAAAGACCAGCGTCAAATGAAGCCAGAAACCAAAGCCCAATCCGAAAAAAAGTTTTTTTTGGAGGGTGTGTGAGGGCCCTTCATCGATTTTGGGATCCAAGTTTTTGGAAGTTGATTCCTTTTTGTGATCGGGGGAATATAGATTGACCAAGCCCGACCATAATTTGAGCTACTGTAGGGAAATATCGTAATGTACCGTTATGTACCAGAACGGTTAAGCATCAACCAAGTCAAACGCAAACAAAAAAAATGCGTCGTTGCGCGAGGTAAACCCGGATTATTAATAGATTGGTTCGCTTACTCGTATACGAAGTATAGTGTTTACATGTTTCGTTCTTTTTTTCGGCATTTGACTCGAATTAACATTGGTGCCTCACTGGATTAAAGCGTGTACATTTGAGTAACGTGTGCTCTCGTTTACCAAAACCGATTGGTACAGTATTTGCTCTTCTTTTTACCACCGAAACCGCTTGCGTAAAGTTTTTTTTTCTTCTGCCAAAACCACTTGCGTACAGCAGTATTGTCTCTTGTACTACCAAACCACTCGCGTATACTACAGGATTGCTTGTTGACTATACCAAAACCCGCGTGCGTATCCTTAAGTACAATAGTATCGCATCTTTAGATCGGACACATTTAGACGTTCCTTCATACAAACCCTAGGTTAAGACCTAGGGAAAACACAGGCACGATATATATCGCAATACCTTCTGTAGTACCAGAAAACGTCACAGATGCTACTCAGCGATCGTGGAACGCGAACGCGTTTCTTTGCCGCTACAGACAGCGGCTACTTTTTCGAGCTCACTCTCACCCTGAATAGTGAAACCCCCGCCGACGTCGTCCCTACAGCGATGAACAACCACATAAAATACCTCAATTTCTCTCCGACACGCGTCACGCATGCCAGGTTTTTCCACGGCATATGGACAGATAGAAAAAGCCGGAAGCCTTCCCCCAGAATTGGCGAATGCCTACCAATATGTGTAACTCCCCGCGACCTGTGTACCACAAAGCACTCCTCCTCCTCCTGCTGCACTACGAGCCTAACTAACAACGCACGCCCGTGGTCGCCCCACACGTCACACCCTGGCTGTATATATAGAGCTGCATATATCTATATATCTATATATCTATATCTATATAATGTATAGTCATGTAGTTGTTGTGCTCCCCCTCCGCCCCTATCTCCCCGCCCCCCCCCCGCCACCGTCGCCTCCGCCACCACCACCACCACCCTTACCACCACCACCACCACCACCACCATCACTATCGCCACCACCACCACCACCACCACCACTACCGCTACCACCATCGCTACCGCTACCGCCACCGCTACCGCCACCATCGCGACCCTCGACCCAAAAAGCGCCGCCGCCGCTATCATCGCGGCCGTCCGTACCACCGAACGGGTCGCCGGAGCCGACGACGGCGGACATCCCTCTCCTTCCTGTAAAATCGTGCAGGAATAGGCTCTCTTCCGTGCCTGGCCAAAATACGAGAGAATTACGTCAGCGAGCGGTGTTGCCGAAGAGAAGGAGTTGTAGAGAGAGGGAGGGAAAGAGGGAGGGAGGGTGTGTGGGAGGGAGGGGTTGAGACGCGGGGAGGGGTGACATCGCGTTGGAGCAATGTTCCGTAGCTGCGTACGATAGATGGCAACTGAAAGTTGGTGGACGCATCCCGGGGAGGGGGGTACGATATTCATGCATGGCCGTAGTCGTTTGACCAAAGACCCTCGCATCCCTACAATGCCGGGACGGAGCATGTCGCGTTTTTACCGAACAGGCAGACATTGCTAGCACCAGGGGGGGGTAGGAGCAGGAGGACAGGGTGGAGAAGGCTGAGCTTGGCGTCAGGAGTCAAGCGTAAGCTACTGTAGCTAGCTTGCGCGTGCAGACAAAAAAAAGAGACAATGATTCACACGGCCAGCCGAATACGCCATCAAGCTTAAATGAAATAGTTGGGGTCCTCCCGACAGCTTGATATACTCATACGTAGACATATATCGCACCATGATATGTACACCATATGCGCGGCACCTGCACACAGCATGGCAAGTCGCGATATATCGCACACTTTCGACCCTGCGTCCCTCTACGCTTCCCTGATCACCCCCTCCCCCCTATCCATACGCAAGTCCGCCTCACGAGCGGTTCTTAGTAGGATGCAGCTCACCCTTCACGCGACTTGCCCAACACCCCACGGCCGCGCTTGGTGCAAACAAATATCTGCCTGGTCGGCGTGAAAACCCGACGTGCTCCGTCCCGACATTGTAGGGGTGCGAGGGTCCATTATGGTCATACGACTACGGCCATGCATGACAAGAGTACAACCCCCCACACACACTCCGTATCGTGTTTGCATAGCACCTCCTTTGAGTCGTGGGGTGTGGTGGTTGTGATGATGCTGATGGTGGTGATGATACCGATGACGATAATGATGAAAATGACGGTGATGGTGATGATGACGATAATAATGATGATGATGATGGTGACGATGCCCCTGTCTGTCTTATCCGTACTGTTTACACTGCAGGGGCTGGTCGTGTCCCCGGGGCAGGAGCACGCGCTGGTGACTACGAGGGACAACTCGGTCACGCTCGTGGGACTGGCAGGCAAGTCGTTTTGACATCGCGGTATTAGTATGCCGGGTATCATTTTCGGAACTTTTCACGGGCAGGGTCAAATCGAGTCACCTAACCCGACCCCGACCCGACCCGTGAGATTTTGAAGACCTCCTGACCTAACCCGACCCGGCCTGACCCGACCCGTGAGATGTTGAAGACCTCTTGACGTGACCCGTTGGTCGGATCATGGCCGCCATGAATAGCCTTGATTTTTTTCGGTAACTGTTGCCGATTTTTATCACGGCAGGAAATGGTACACTACGACGGGTATTATTTTAGGTTAAATTGTCGTCGGTTTTGGTGTCCGTCGGTATTTCTATTAAAGTTATATTGATATTGATATTTACCACGGGTCTTTTAGGAAACCTCCGTCGGTTTTTTCATCCCCGCCGGTATTGATAATCGTCGGTATTCGTAATCGTCTGTATTGATAATCGTCGGCATCGATAATCGTCGCCATCGATATTCGTCTGTTCTTAGTTCTTACTCCCCCCCCGCTGCCTCCTCCCCTGCTTCCCCCCTCCCCTGCTTCGTGACATGGCGACACACTAAAAAAAACGAACAGGGTGGGACGTGATGTGGCAGATGAGGGGTCTTGCCCTGTCACGGCCCTCCCCCAAGCGGGACTCTTCTTTGGCGGAGCTGGCTGCGTGTGAGAGGCGGTCGATCAAGCTCACCATGGGCCCTCGCCGAGGACTGGTGGCGCTAAACGGCCGCCCTGGACACGTGCAGGTGCTGCCAACTGACGCGCTATGTACTCATACTGGATCTACTGGTTGCTACTGGATCTACTGATTGCTACTGGAGCTACTGATTGCTACTGGA
>MEHQ01003964.1:79331-109627 GCA_008828725.1 Saccharina japonica
TGAGGTATTGGGCGAGTCGCATGGAGGGTGAGCTGCATCCTGCTAAGAACCGCCTCTGAGGCGGACTTGCATATGGACGACAGCTTCAATGAGTTAATTTAATTTCTGGTGTGGCCACTTCCGGAGACAGCAATGGGTTTTACTATGTAACTGCCTCGCGGACGCCTTACCATATTAACACTACGTGGTACGACCATTCCCCTTGTGCGGAACAAAGGTTCTCCACCCCGCACAAATGATCTACTCGACCGCCAGCTTTGGTGACCGCCAAAAAAAATAACAAAAAAAAACGGCACCCTGGTTGTCTAGCTCACGCAGCGAGTGGCGTGTTTTACAGCGTCGTTGCCAACCGACGCCAACCCAACCTATAAATATATCATATATTTATAGGGGGGGGGGTGACAGGGAAACGGGGAGGGACACGGGGACCGCCATGTGCAATCGTGACTGTTTTATCTCACCACATCCGGCCTGCAAAGAGAGGGTGAGAGAGAGAGAGGGGACAGGGGGGAGAGAGGGAAGCGGAGAGAGAGAAAGGGGTGGGAAGGGGATAACATAAAATATACCTTAATGATAAAGTATAAGAGCTGTACCAGGGATATCTGTTCGCGAGCGACAAGAGCTCACACACCTCGACCTCCTTCTCCCGCATCGCCGAAATGCGGCTGTAGAGCCCGCTCAAGTGGTCGTCCGTTATCCCCGCTCTCGCCACCTCGCCCTCTCCCACTTCCTGGACCGGCAGCAGTTCCGCTTCAGTACCCCCCTCCCCTCCCTCCACCTCCTCCCCGTCTTCCTCCTGCTCCCCCTCCTGACTCTCTCGCTGCGCCGCCGCCGCCGCCGCCGCCGCTGCCGCCTCCGCCGGCTCGCCTCTGTCTCCGCTCACGACACGATCGTCGGCGGACCCGCCCACCTGGCCAGCTGTGGTTTCATCACTCCCGCTTTCGTTATTGCTATCATCGTCGTCGTCGTCGTTGTCGTTGTTGCTGTTGGCGTCGCTGTTGTGGTCATCCTTGCCTGCGTCGTCTTGCGCGCTTTCCGTACCTGGAGGTTTGTATACGATAAGGTAGCTTCATTGTTACAGTAATGTAAAAAAATATATCGGTGTTGTTCAGTGGTGAAGTGTAAAATGCCCAAAAGGCGCGCGCACACGACAGGGCGACGTGGTAGAGGTGGCGTGGTAAAGGTGCCTGTGAGGAGTAGCAGGCCGCACTACAGCAGGCTGTACAGCAGTAGGTTCTGCAGCTCTGCAGTAGGGTGTACAGAAGCCTCCGCAGTAGGCGCTACAGCAGTAGGCTCTACCGCAGGCTCTACTGCTGTTAGGTCTCTAGGGTAGGAGATCTAAAGTTTGTATACTCGTATAGCATGAAATAACTTCGTAGGCTCTGCCAGCTCGGCTCTGCGGTAACTCTCCAGCAGCAGGGTCGACAGTAGTTCACAGAAGCTCTGCGACGTGCCTCTACAAAATAATCCCTGCAGTGGGCTCGACATGGCAGAGTAGTGCTGCGGTACACCAGGTATCTGGCATCGTGTACGGGTACGTCATCAGAGTTGAAGTTTGTCGTGCTGCTTGTTTCCTTGAAGAAAGTGTTGTATACAGCTGCGGCGGTAGTAGTACGTGAATGGAAGCTGTAAGTGGGCAACATGCAAGCAACGTCAAGGACGAGCCTGTGTACGGATGATACGTACCCCTTGTGTACGTACAGACTAGACTACAAAGCAACAATACGTAATCATCCGCGTGTCAAGTTCGATTTTTAAAACGACGATGCTGTTCGCACTGCAACTTGCAGAGCCTTGAATCACCACCTCACCTGCTGACATGCAGACGCTCCAACGAGATGGCCTAGCTGTGAAGGGGCTGTAGCTCGAGTGCGGAGGCGGCAACTCTCTTGAGCGACGACGGCGTCGGTCAGGGAGGCAATAATTATGCAATAAATGCAAATGCGATGGTGATGACGATGGTCTTAGTGAAGGCGACCGCCACACCACGCTGCTGGCGTCGAAGCTCAAGAACGCCTTGACACCATCGAGCTCAGGCCACAAAGCAGCTGCTGTCACCACCAAGACGTTCCTTCTGCACACCATAACTAGACTCTGGGTGCGAATATCCTGCTGTGGGGGAGGGTACATGTGGGATCGTGTTGAGTCCCACGTAGCCCCGTACCCCTTGTTTTATCGAAATTCGTCGAAATAATGGAAACCCTGTGAATGAGGCCGGGGGTGGGGGCAGAGAGGAGAGCGAGCCGAACAGGGCAAGTGAGAGGGGGACAATCCACCATGCAGCATCACAAGCGAAACCACGGGCAGGTTGTCCAGGAGGCCGACGATTGGGATGATCTCCCGTTGGCACACCGCGGAGCGCCGGGGGTACCGGTCGGTCGCATGGCTCCGCAGCAGCAGCAGCAGCAGGCCCCCTTTCATGCTCAGACATTCGCCTCTCCGAACACGAAGACCAAACAACACCAGCAACAGGTGTATCCATCACCAGAGCCGCAGCCGAAGAAGCAGCAGCAGCAGAAGCAGCAGCAGCAGAAGCAGCAGCAGCAGAAGCAGCAGCAGCAGCAGAAGCAGCCTCAGCAGCAGCCCCAGCCTCAGAAGCAGCAGCAGCAACAGCAGACCCGAAATCGGCAACGCAAACAGAAGCCCGGCCGATCCCGCCCGGCCCCCGGCCAAGCACCTCCTTCCAATCCGAAAGCAGCGGCCCAATCCCCGCGATCAAAATCTGCCTCGAAGGCCCCAAAAACAGCGCCGGCGGCATCACCAGTAGCAGGAGTGCCACTACCGGCAGTGTTTTCCCCGGCAGCCGTATCTTCTCGCCCCACCGCGGCAGGCGCTGCCGGCTCCGCCGCGCCGGCCCAGCCCTCGGGTGCGTGCCCCGACAACAACCTCTTCCTGCACTGCCAAGGCTTCGGCGCTGGATACTGCTCGTCCACCGACTGCAAGCTTATCCACGACGCCTACCGGGCAGAGGCAGAGCGGACCTCGTGGCTGGCCGAGAACCTTCCCAACGTGGCCGGCTGGGGGCAGATGGACGCGGTCATTGCGAGGCCGGGCAGCGGCGGGGTGTTGCCGGGAGCAGCGCTGGGCGTGCCCCCCGTGCTGTTGATTGCAGGTGGGTCGTATATGATTGCTTCGTGTTGTGGCAGGTGGCACAGCCGGGGACAGGAGTTGTCCGTGGCGATCCTTTCTTTTTTCCAGAATGATATGTCCCTTATGTTCGGAAATATAGGGATAATTTAGGTCTCCATATTAGTGACTAAACGGCCCTTATATTACCCGACAAACAGATGTGTTTGTTATCGGTACTTGTGATTGAATTATTCGTTATATCTTGGAAATAAACCACCGCGGACCGCGGTGGTGTATCACTATTTTTATACCTGATACTGGAATAGAATCGAGTCACAAGATCCACGATGGGAAGATACTCGCACTGCCTGCTGTACGAGATGGGAGTTGAATGCCCTGGTACGTACTGCTGCTGTCACCAGTCAAGAAGCTTGTAGTTTGTGGGTAGAAGGGGGGGGGGTACTCATTTGTTGCTATGCCTTTAGTCATTTTGACCATTGACAGCGCATCCCTTTCGAGACGGGGGGGGGGGGAGAGAGGGGGGGCTTTTAGTCCCGCCACGGACACGGATACTGCCGGCCACAGACGTCTCGGACCTGAAGGGTACACTATCATATGTATGTACCACCCCCTGCAATACTCTGTGATACGCTACATACGAGTACGAACGACGTTTTGTTTTATTTTTGATGTTGTGACGGGCATGGTGGTGGTGAAGCAAATTAAATCCCACTTCTGCTCCTGCTGCTGCTTTTGAGCTTTTGCTGTTGTTGTGGGTACAGAGTCCAGGACACCTTTACCCCATTCAGAACTGAAAGCATTACCCCACACTAATTCCAAGTGGTTTGTCCCCAAATACGTGGGACCAGTTCTTAAGGGGTTAAGCAGTATGATACCTGGTAGTAATAACAAGCAGGAAAGCTGTCCCAGGCTGGATGCCTTATTTGAGAGAGGTTGCTTTCTGCACTAATCCGAAGATAACGACGCTCGAAGTTCTTAATTTCCTCTAAAAGATCAGCCTGGCTTTCTCACTACCCGGTATAATACGAAGCCTATTTATTTCTTGTTATTAATAGGTGTCCTGTACTGCTGTATACCAGTACAGCAGTACACCGCAGTACCAGGTCCCTATTCCCTAGGTCGTACCGCCTCATACCACTATAATCCTTCAACGCCACCCAGTCTCCTCGGGTTGGTCACTCTGAGAATACTTCCAATGCTGACCCTCGGGAGTGTGGTCTAACGCCGCATAACCCACCCCGATGTGTCTCCACACCCAAGCTGAACAAACAACGGGACTTGACACCACGTCCCACATTTTTTTTTTTGTTCTTGTCTTGGTCGTCGTGGGCAAACATCCACGTATGCAGCCAGATATACTGCTGAACATCTCTCCTCTCTACGTACGTACAACAGAAGTACAGGAGCAGTTCAACAAGTTTTGTCATTTTTTTTCTTGAAAAAGTGCACCAATAGCCACCCCGGATGTTCCAAGTTTGTGAACGGTGTTACTCTCTACCTGAACGACACCTTTTTGTTTTCTCAGGAGTCGAGCGTTGGGCTACGAATGCGGCGACACAAGCAGTGCCTTAGTTTTGGTACGAGTAACGTTGCCCAGTTTCCGGCCGGAAGGCGCAGGCAGCTGCGTCGGTGTGGATGCAGCATGTACCAGTCCTGGTCGTATTATACGACCGACAGATGCAAGATGGCAGTCTTAACCCCCCCCTTCCCCTCCCCTCCCTCTCTCCCCTCCCATCCCTTCCCCTCCCCTCTCTCCCCCTGCCCTACCCTACTCTACCCTACCCCCGCAGACTTGCCATCAAAGGCCCGTGTAACGGAGTTCGTGTGCCTGGCCATCGAGACGTCGACTGGGCGACAACTCGGCCGATTCCTCCGTTTTGTCCGGGTCGACCCACCCGCGCGGAAGCAGCAGCAACAACAGCCACATAACCCTCAGCAACAGCAGACGCAGCAGCACCAGCCACAGTACCAGCAGCAGCAGCAGCAGCAGCAGCAGCAGCAGCAGCAGGCCTCGTTCGGTGGTGGTGGTGGCGGCGGCGGTGGCGGCGGCGTGGCGAACGTCGCCGGAGCTGAATCCGGGGCCGGCACCAGGGGCAGCGTGAATGCTCTGTCGACGGCCCTGCCGCTGCCGGAGCTGCTGCAGGAGCTGCAGCGGTGGATGGTTTCCCTTGGGCTGGTCCCGGGCCCGCAGGACGCGGCCGGTTTCGCCGAGCGTGGCAACTTCAGGTAAGCTTTAGCTTTCCACGTATTGGACAGATCTCACCGATCCCCACTTCATGATCTAGATCGTTCGGGGTAGATAACATAGATAACCAATCCCCACTGGTATGATCTACTGGTATGATCTACTCGTTTAGAGATGTTCCCCAGGGTAGATAAGTTCCTGATCTGTATGATCTATACTCGTAGCTCATGTTTACCAGGCGGGAGCAGTGGGCGATATTTGCATCATCTACTGCTGCTGTAGCACGTGTTTCTTCGGCTGGATCTGTACTGTACTATACGGATCCTGCGTAATATCTCATAGCGACAGGTATAGGATCTACATATTACGGGGGGGACATGGTAATCAGGACCAGATATGCTTAGTAAAAATACTGGAATATATAGGTTTTTGTTTATGTGATAGGTCCTGATTATTATCGTCCCCCGTAATAGATGATCTGTATGATCTGTATGATCTGTATGATCTGTATGATCTAGTTCATGTTGCCGGATGGGAGCCGTATACTCTGCATGATCTATATAGCACATGTTTCCTGGGCTGGATCTGTACATGCAGATCCTGCACACCCTCTCACAACGGCAGGCGAGGAACTACAGTAGATGATCTATGTACGTAGATCATGGTCTGTATGCAGAGAGGAGGGGCAATGAGACGGTGGTGTTGCTGCACCATAGGGCGCACGTTGGCTTGGGTGATAGTTTCGGACCCGGAGGGGGGTGGGGGGGGGGGTACTTCATTTTCATGCATGGCCGTAGTCGTATGACCATAGACCCTCGCATCCCTACAACGCCGGGACGGAGCATGTCGGGTTTTCAGGGGGGGGGGGGGCAGCGTGCGCATACTGTTGGTCCGTACCAACAGGTACTACTGTTGGTCCGTACCAACAGACGCAGGGGGTGTGCTCTCCGTTGGCCCGAATTAAGGGCCCTCCGTTGCCCTAACGTAGTCTTATGTATACTGCCACCGATAGTACAGAGGCCCCTTTTGAGCTGGGTAAAGCCGGAGGGAGATCCACCCCGGCCGACTGAAAATCTCCGTTTTTTTTTTTTTATGCCTTCCACCACGCGTACAGCACAGGCAGTAGTACGAGGTGCGAGTAGTTGATTACAGTTACAAAATGATAATACGACTCCGCTCTAATACTTACAGTAATTACCACCTACACCCATAGTTATATATGCGCATTATATATATACTTCGTATACAATTGCAGTAGCTGTCCCTCCCTTTGCTGTACCTAACCACACACTGAACTGTATCTAAATCTCGTGTCGATATCCGTCGGAGAGGTTTCGCAATATTTTTGCGGAGGCGGTAATTGTGGAGGGGTGCAGGGATGGGTGAAACTAGATATTGACTTGAGCTTATTTATATGTTTGTACTTGAGAGCTACGAGTACCGAAAAGAGCGTTGGGTTCGCACAGAGGTGCGGTCGTTTTTCAGCGCTACTTATTTTCCTCGGCAACGGTATTAAGGGTGCTATTACAGACGACCATAGTGAATAGGACCAAGTATTGTTGGTAACAATAAGTAAATATGTATATACCTGGTAGGTTTTTTGTGTTTACCATAGGTCCTATTTACTATGGTTCCCCGTAACATCATAGGAGTAGAGCGTTATATTTTCGGAAGGCTCTCGACCAGATATTTTCCGAAAACAACTTATTCGGTATTGGCAACCTTCCCGTTTTGGCTTGTTCGGTATTGGCAACCTTCCCGTTTTGGCTTGTTTGGTATTGGCATCCTTCCCTTCTGGCTTGTTTGGTATTGGCAACCTTCCCGTTCGGGAAAAATCGAGCGCTGAAAAAACGATCGCACCCACCCCAGTGCGAACTCAGCGTTATGTACGGTATGTTGGTGTGAATTACGTAGGTATTATTTTAGTTTTAAGGAGTGTTTTTTTTCTTTTTTTCAGGAGACGATATCGAACAGCGCGAGTTGTGCTATGGCGAGAGCTACGTACCCTGTCCTTGTTGGTGACGGGCTGTCAATCGCAGTTCTCTCCAATTTGTTATCCGAACGCGGAGGGGGGTGCTCGTTCGGGAAGAGGGGGGCCACCGCCACTGCCGTCGACGGTTTCCGTTTGGCCTCTTCGAACAAAAAAATGTTTTTTTCGTGTTGTTTATGTTTTCTTCTTCTTTATCCTCTGGCGGATTGGTAAGAATAAAGCTTAGGCTCCCCACACTATACGTGTTCGTGTGTCAATGTAGCCTCTCGCTCCCGTTGCAACAGCAGAACCAGCTGCTGCTACCTCGGTCGCGTGAGCAGGCTGGCCCGACCTGATTGACCCCCTAGAGAGGGTCAGGTGCGGTGGAGATATAGCGAACCTTGGAGAGTCATCTCCCCCGGGTACTGTTGGGCTTGCGCCACCTCGCCCGCTAACAGACACCTATTACTGTAGTAGGCGATGCTGCCTGCCGGCTGGAGTCGGTGCACTTGCGGTCAACCCTATACCCGTTGGCAAAGAAGTCATTAATAAGAGACATGTCAAGCAAGGCAAAACGTGGGCTGTCAAGGGTGTAGGGCTTTTCGAGTGTTTCCCACTAAAACTTAGTGGTTTTGGTGTCGGTCAAGGCATGTCAAGGCAATGTTGCTGTCTTGTCGAGGGGTGAAAGTTGCTGTCTCCTGACGTCTTTGCCTGTTGGGGCGTTGGCCTGTCTCTTGTCACTCTTTTCTAAGGGGCTGTTCAAGTGACTGACTGATCTGACCGACTGCCTGCCTGACTGATTGACTGACTGCCTACCGTGCTGGTACCCCCCAAACCGTTCTCGCGCCGTGCGTGACACCTGCCCTTTTTCCCTTTTTCGCCTTCCTCGCTGGTCGCACCACCTACCGCTCGCGATTGGAAATGTTTCAGGTGGATCACCGTTGGACCGGGCGGCCTGGCCACCCTCTCGGACTTGGTAGGGGGGAAGCACCAGATACCGGACCACCTGCGCTCATGGATGGACGCGGCGCGCGTGTGCGCCCGGGAAGCAGACCTAGCTGCTGCTTCTAAGTCAGCCGCGGCCCCAGCCGGGGGTGGTGGTGGACAAGCTGGTGGCCGCGGCGGCGGGGGCAAAGGTAACCAGCAGCAGACGAAGAAAAGTAAGTCGAAGAAGCACTCCCTCCCTCAGTCGGGCCTGGCGGGCATGCTCAAGTTTCTGGGGTGCCCGAAGGACCCGAAAACCACGCAGCGGACGCGGCGCGGGGTCAACGCGGTGATGAACCTTGCCCAGTGCGTGCGGTGCCTCGTGTACACCGGTGTGTCCATGCCCGTAACCTCGCGGGTCACCCCTGTGTGGGGGCCCACGGGAAACTATGAAGGCGTCCGCCAGGATGAGCTCCCGCTCGACCCCTCGTCGGGGGGGGTCACTAGCACCTTCATAGCCGGCGCAAGTAGCGCCAGCGGTGGGGCACGGGCTGGGGCGGACGGAAAGGGCGCCGGAGAAGGAGTAAGAGGAGTGGGTAGTGTTGCGACCCCGGTGCGGGTAGCTGCGGACGATGGTGTCCGTCGTGCTGAGATCCCGGTCGAGCCCTCGCCGGGGGTACTCCCCGGTGCCTATATAGCCGGCGGCGGTAGTGGCAGCGGCGGGGCGGGAGTTGGGGTGAGCGGAGGAAGAGCAGGAGGCAGGGGTGGTGTTACGACCCCCGTGTGGGGAGCTGCGGGTGATGGCGTCCGTCACAATGAGCCCCCTGTCCAGCCTACATCGGGGGTCCTCCCTGGTGCCTATATAGCCGGCGGCGGTGGTGGGGCCGGCGCGGCGGGGGTTGGGATGGCCGGAGGGAGGAGAGGAGGAGGAGGAGGAGGAGGAGGAGGCAGCGGTGGTGTTGCGACCCCGGCGTGGGGAGCTGCGGGCGATGGCGCCCGTCGCACAGAGCTCCCGGTCGAGCCCTCGCCGGCGGTACTCCCTGGTGCCTATATACCTGGCGGGGGTGGTGGCAGCGGCAGGGCGGGGGTTGGGGTGGGCGGAGGAGGAGGGGCAGGAGGAGGAGGCAGAGGTGGTGTCACGACCCCGGTGTCGGGAGCTGCGGGCGGTGGCGTCCGTCAAAATGAGCCCCCGGTGGGGGCTACATCGGTCGTGCCCGCTGGTGTCTACATAGCGGGCGGAGGTGGTGGCGCCGGCGGGGCAGGGGTTGGGATGGCCGGAGGGAGGGGAGGAGGGGGAAGAGGAAGAGGAGGAGAAGGCGGCAGAGGTGGTGTTACGGCCCCGTCGTGGGGAGGTGCGGGCGATGGCGTCCGTCACACTGAGCTCCCGGTCGAGCCCGCATCGGCGGTGCTTCCTGGTGCCTACATAGCCGGCGGGGGAAGTGGCGCCGGCAGGGCGGGGGTTGGGGTGGGCGGAAGGGGGGGAGGAGGAGGGGGGGGGGGGGGGGGCGCGGGCGGGGTGGGGGTGGGGGGGGGCGGAAGGGGGGGAGGAGGAATGGGAGGAGGAGGAGGGAGAGGAGGGGGAGGAGGAGGAGGAGGCGGGGGTGGTGGTACGACCGCGGGGGGGGGGGGGGGCGCGGGCGGGGTGGGGGTGGGGGGGGGCGGAAGGGGGGGAGGAGGAATGGGAGGAGGAGGAGGGAGAGGAGGGGGAGGAGGAGGAGGAGGCGGGGGTGGTGGTACGACCGCGGGGGGGGGGGGGGGCGCGGGCGGGGTGGGGGTGGGGGGGGGCGGAAGGGGGGGAGGAGGAATGGGAGGAGGAGGAGGGAGAGGAGGGGGAGGAGGAGGAGGGGCAGGAGGCAGAGGTGGTGTTACGAACCCGGCGTGGGGAGGTGCGGGCGATGGCGTCCGTCGCAATGAGGCCTCTGTAGAGCCCACGTTGGGGGTGCCCCCTGGTGCCTATATAGCCGGCGGCGGTAATGGCACCGGCGGGGCGGGGGCTGGGATGGGTGGAGGAGGAAGAGGAGGAGTGGGAGGGAGAGGAGGAGGAGGAGGAGGAGTGGGAGGGAGAGGAGGAGGAGGAGGAGGGAGAGGAGGAGGAGGGGGAGGCAGAGGTGATGTTACGACCCCGGTGTGGGGAGATACGGGCAACGGCGTCCGTCGCGACGAGCTCCCGGTTGAGCCCTCGTCGGCGGTGCTCCCCGGTGCCTATATAGCGGAGCGGCGGTGTTGGCGGGTGGTGTCAGCGGCGGGGCGGGGTTGGGGTGGGCGGAAAGGGGAGGAGAGGAGGGAGAAGAGAAGGGAGGGGAAGAGGAGGTGGAGGAGGAGGAGGGAGGGGTGGAGGAGGAGGAGGAGGCAGAGGTGGTGTTACGACCCAGGTTTGGGGAGCTGCGGGCAATCATGAAAGCGTCCGTCACGATGGGCTCCAGGCTCAGTCCTCGTCAGGAGGGGTACCTAGCGCCTATGTAGCCGGCGGCGGTAGGGGCAGCGGCGGAGGGGCGGGGGTGGGGGCACGGGGGGGGGGGGGATGGGGGGGGGGGGGGGGGGAGGAGGAAGAGGAGGAGGGAGGGGAGGAGAAGGTAGAGGAGGAGGAGGAGGAGGAGGAGGAGGAGGGAGGGGAGCAGGAGGGCGAGGAGAAGGAAGAGGAGGAGGAGGCAGAGGTGGTGTCGCGACCCCGGTGTGGGGAGCTACTGGCAATTATGAAGGCCTCCGTCATGATGCGCTCCCGGTCGAGCCCACACCGCGGGTGCACCCTGGTACCTATGCAACCGGTGGCGGTAGTGGCAGCGGCGGCGGGGCGGGCGTTGGCGGGGGAGGAGGCAGAGGAGGAGGGGGAGGAGGAGGGCGAGGAGGGCGAGGAGGAGCAGAAGGGGGCAGAGGAGATGGTATTAGTAGAGAGGGCCGGTGGCCCGCGCAACAGCCCTACCAAGAGGCGATGGTGACGGCACAGGTAGCGCCGGGGGGGTTGGCGCTCGGTGATGCGTCGCAGTTGGCGAATGACGAGAGGAGGAAGACGGAAGGGACCCCTGCCCCGGCGCAGGGGACCTTCGCCCCCGTCGCCGGTGGGGCTTTGGTGGTAGGAGGTCACGGAGGCGGGGCAGCTCCGTCGAATAGGGCGGCGGGTGGTGGGTGGGGAAGCGGAGCAGGAACGGAACCAGCGGGGTGGGAGGGTGCGAGAGGCGGCGGCGGGGCTCGCGGTGGTGGCGGTCGCGGTGGTGGCGGTGGTGGTGGCGGCGGCGGCGGCGGGGGCGGCGTTCCCGAATGGCGTCGGAGCATGCCTGTGGACGCGCTCGCCCCCGACTACCTTGACTACTTCGTGCGGGAAAGGGAGCGCAAGTTCTACAAGTCGGCGGGGATCCTTCCGTACTAGTGAGTGACCGAACGAGCGACCGGACAAGGCCTCATACTCTTTTTTTTTTTTTTTTTTTTTTGCTTTTGCACGGATGTTTTGTACTCCGTGCAAGAATTTAAATGTAGCCGCAGGGAGGCGGCGTGGGCATGCAAGAGCATGTCGGTGCAGAGTGCGAGCACGGGGGCTGGCTGTTGAGAGCTTGCGTGCGAAGGACTCCGATGTGGCGCGAGAGGTTTACGGCAGCCCCGCGAGGCCGTTTCGTCTTGCGAGCTCTCCCCTGGGGGAGGTGGCTCATCTCGCCGTCGCCTAGTAGAGCCTTTTTTGTTGTTGGGGGTGCAGGATGGGACATGCGCGGCCCGGTCCTTGTGGCGTCGTTTTAGTATGGTTTCTCGCGCCAGCGGTCGAAAGGTGGGAGGTGCATCGCGCTTCCGTCGCCCGTATATAGCCGTTGCCGTTATCTAGCCGTTGCCGCTGCCCCTCGCTCTCGGCAGGAGGTTCGGAACGGTTTTGTTTGCCTCCCGCTGTTGCTCTGCTCGCGTCGGAGCTCCGTGTTGTTGCCGCTACATGAGACACAGGCTTGCCTGACCGTACATAGCCCTTAACTTTTGTGTATACATTTGCCCTTGAATGTTGTCTAGTTGATTGATATCGTCCCTTCTACTCATGCCTGTCCTGATTCCAACGCCGTTTTTTTTTTGCTCGGAGCCGGGGTCACCGAAGGATTTTATACCAAAAAGTGAGACCCCCCCCCCCCTCTGAGCCTAAGCCCACATCGGTGGTCTGAGCTAGCTCGCCTTTTTGACTAACTGTACTGCCTTGCCTTGCCTTGCCTTGCCTTGCCTTGCCTTGCCTTGCCTTGCCTTGCCTTGCCTTGCCTTGCCTTGCCTTGCCTTGCTTTGCTTTGCTTTGCTTTGCCTCGCTTTGCCTTGCCTTGCCTTGCTTTGCTACGGTAGCCGTGACCCCGCAACAGGCGCCGTCTCGATTCTCATAGGGAGCGAGATCCGAAAGAACAAGCTTGTTCTCAGCTGCTTGGCGGGAAAGAGGGAGGACAACGACGCTGGGCCCGAGCACACGGCGTGGCGCGAGTTCTGGGAGGAGTCGGGAAAGGTAACGCTTTGTGCCGTGACGTGCCGTGCTGTGCTGTGCTGTGCTGTGCTGTGCTGTGCTGTGCTGTGCTGTGCTGTGCTGTGCTGTGCTGTGCTGTGCTGTGCTGTGCTGTGCTGTGCTGTGCTGTGCTGTGCTGTGCTGTGCTGTGCTGTGCTGTGCTGTGCTGTGCTGTGCTGTGCTGTGCTGTGCTGTGCGGTGCGGTGCGGTGCGGTGCGGTGCGGTGCGGTGCGGTGCGGTGCAGTGCAGTGCTGTTTACTGTAGGAGCTTGAGAACACTGCTGGCTAGCTCTCACCGTATGACACAACCCGGCACTTCCCGGCGTCTGCTCCCCCCCGCCTCTCCCCCCGCCTATGTACCCCCTTAACCTAGCCTCTCTATATGCCATATATTGACACGCAACAAACGACGCTTAACTGCACCAGGTTCTCGGCGACTACGAGCGCGTCACCTTCTTGACTGCGTGCTTCGAGGGCCGCGCCAGGGCGATGTGGGTTCAGGGGGCTAAAATGGCGGTGCTCGCGTGCGAGCTCAGCAGCCCCGCATTCGTCGACCTCCCCCACAAGTACTCTTGGGGCGGCGGCGGCGTCGACAAGGGCGACACCTCCATGCTGGCGCTGCACTGGGTGGGCGCGGCCGACCTGTACCGCGCTTGTAACGAGCCAGGCGGTAAGGTCGTGGTCTGGGGACCGCCGCCGCCGCAGCCTGCGGCGGCCCAGCCGACGGGGGCGGCGATAGTCCCTCAGCAGCAGCGGCAGCAACAGCAGCAGCAGCAGCAGCAGCAGCAACAGCGGCAGCAGCATCAGCCGCAACAGCAAGACTGGCAAAGGTCCGGAGGGAACTGGAGACGATTCAACGGGCCGGGCCATGAGGACCAGGAGCAGCGCGCTGTGGCGAACGAAATGCCAGTTGGGAACGACGGCACCATGAATGGTAACGTGGATGGGGTTTCTCCGGGCGGCGTGCAGGGGTTGGCACCTGCCCCGGCTGCGTTTGCGGCAGGGTCTGGGGGCGCTTTGTCGCTTCCTCTTCAGCTTCCGCTCGCGCAGCAGGAGCAGCAGCAAAGCCAACACCACCAGCAGCACCAGCAGCAATACCAGCAGCAAGGCCAACGCCACCAGCAGCCGCAGCAGCAGAAATACCAGCAGCAGCCGCAGCAACAGCCGCAGCAGCAGCCGCAGCAGCAACAGAAACAACACCCGCACCAGCAGCACTTGCCACAGCACCAGCATCTGCAGAAGCATCTGCAGCAGCACCTGCAGCAGCAGCGCGAGCTGCAGCGCCAAGAGCAGCAGCAGAACCAGCAGCCACAGCCGGAACAGCAGCAGCAGCAGCAGCAGCAACCGCTGCCGCGACAGCAACAGCAACAGCCGCAGCAACACTACGAGCAGCAGCAGCCACAGCAGTACCAGCAGCACCAGCAACAATACCAGCAGCACCAGCAACAGCATCAATCCCAACACCAGCAGCCGCAGCAGCATCAGCAACAGTATCAGCAACACTACGAGCATCAGCAGCAACCGCAGCAGCAGCAGCAGCAGGAGCAACAGCCGCCACAGCAGCAGCAGCAGCAGCAGCAGAAGCCGCCGCAGCAGCAAAAGCCGCCGCAGCAGCAAAAGCCGCCGCAGCAGCAGCAACAACAACAACAGCCGAAGCAGCAGCAGCAAGAGTTGCCCCGTCAGATGGTCGCCACGCCGATCGAGCCTTACCCGCTGCTGAAGACCTTGATCGCCGACAACGCGTTTCGGCAGTTTTTCGCCGAGCTCGCGGCTGCGGGCAACAATGAAAACCCACGCTTTGTCCCGAGCGCTGGTATCAGTAGTGGTGCCAATGGAGGAACAGATGGTCGCACTGGAGGGCAGGTGTTTAGGTCTGGTGGCGGGGGCGGAGCGGGAGGAAGGTAGTGGGTATTCGTACGCAGGAGCGGTGGCGTTTTCTGGTGGGTGAGAGGAGGAGGAGGAAGAGGAGGAGGAGGAGCTTTCGGTTACCGGCTTAAATCTTTTTAGGGGATCTTTGTCTGCTCTTGCTTCGCGTGGTGATTAACCATCGCCACCGGAAGGCGCCATTGGGCAGTAGTAGTACAGGTATTATTACTGGTGCACGGAAAGTAGCTGGATTGGATTGGGTTGGATTGGTGGCTGGGCTCGTTGGTACGTCGCGTGCTTCATGACCAACCACACGGCACGTGTTTGGCAGGGAGCGGTTTGAGCCGCGGGTGGTACGTAGTCATGCATGCGGTGCGGTTCGCGCTTGCTTGTGAACAGCAGGCAGGGAAGCTGGTGCGTCGTTTGGCCGAGCCAATATGTGCGGACGAGCACGGGGGCGGCCGGAGGGACGGCGCGCGCGCCTGGCGGTGGGGGGGGGCGTATTCATTTGTTTACTTGCCTTAGTCATTTTACCATTGACCACGCATCCCTTTAGGAGACGAATGCGCCCGGCCGGAGGATGTGGTGGGTACTCATGTCATTTATGGCCTGTAGACCGGGGAATGTTTTGAAATTTTGCAGGCTGGAGGGTGGGTAGCCCCCCGCAAAAGGGGGACGGGGGGTGGGGAGGGGGGGGCGTGAACTTTTGGATGGCGAAGCTATCGCTTGTTTGTGTATTGGCGACACCTGTAACTGCGCTGCTACGGGTATAATACCGGTAGTCGCTTGGTAGAGCTATTTATTCATAGGAGAAGAGGGGGACAGCCGCGACACAGATCGCGGACTGGACGTTGTTATCCTGAGCATCCTCTTGCCGGTTAATGAACATTGAACCCTGTATTTTTTACGCCCGTCGAGTTGGCGTGCGCAAGGTCTCTCAACAAGTCTTTTCTTAGAGTTCCATGGAGGAATCGATCCAAGTTTTTTATAGCAGCAGCAGCAGCAGAAGGATATCTGCGACGCATAATAATAAGCACGTTGAATATTGAAGTCATAAATATAACAATAATAATAATACATCTGGTACACGGGAACCAACCGATACCAACTTCGTCGGGAGGAGATCGCCTTATTTTTGTTGTTGTGCCCTTCTTCTGTGTATGATGCACACACATGCACGCGGGATCAATTGGACGAATTGCTTGCTACACGCGGTGCAGATTCGTTGAGAGCTCCAACAAATCACCCATCCACCGTCCGTCGCGTCAGCAAAAAAACGCGTCTGTCTGCCTGTCTGTCTGTCTGTTCGCCTGTTTGACGGCGTCGAGAAGGTTGATTAAGGTTCGGGTTCGGACAAGGATGCACGTGGAAGGAAGCAATCGTCGACTATTGAGCCCCACCCGTTTCAGTGCTGCATGTATTTACGAGCAGTAGTATGCGCGCGACCCATTTATATACCGGGACAAAGTACGCGTACGAAGAGGATTCCATGAAGCCTCGGTCGCTTCGCCCCCTCGGCATCTAAATGGTCAAACACAGCACTCCGCCACACAGAATGGAATACCGAACGATGGCCGTGCACGGAGATGGAGAGAGGTGCCATCTACTGTAGATTATGATATATGATGCCCTCGAGACCGGTGTGCGAGCCCGTGGTGTAGGTGAGGTGTGTGTTATGTGTTATGGTGAGTTGCGAGTTGCGTGTGTTGCCTCACGGATGCGGTGCAATAAATACCCCTACGTACACCAACCAGAAACCAGAGTCAATCTCTCAACCATGATGTAGTCTCCCAGATCTACGCATCTGGATCTCCGTAATGTCTGCATCTGCAATGTATGTCTGCATCGTCGTGTTACCAAATACCTGTGGTATGGATGTTCTGCGTGACAGCGAGGCAACAAGTACATCGCGATCGCTATGGTTTCCAACACTCGCGCCTCTCCGTTCCTCCTGTGTGCCCTCCCGCTGATTACTCTCCTTGCTGGTTCGTTCTCCGATGCATGGGTGGTGGTTCCGCCGCCTCGCCCAGGCGGGACCCTCTCGGCAGCAGATAGGAGCAAGGCGCGGACTTGTCATCATGAGTACCGTCATCGACGTACGAGAAGTGGCAGTAGCAGCACTGCCATGCGGCGATGGCATGGACCCATGTCGTCGCCGATACCAATGACGAGCAGAGCGGACAGAGCGATCAGAGCGATCAGGAGAAGCGGAAGCATTCTCTCACCTATTGCTGGTGGTGGTGGTGGTGCTGCTGCTGCTGCTGGTGTTGCAGTTGTTCGTCCTGCTTCGTCAAGGAGAACAATGGTTACTCACTCTACCTCAGATGGGGGTGAGGATAAGGGACAGGATAGAAGTGCGCCGCCGCTGCAGCTGGAAGCGGAAGAAGGGGGAGAAGGAGGAGGAGGAGGAGGAGGAGGAGCGGCCGGGGCCCTGTGTAGTCCGCCACCTTCAGGGGTGGGGTTGTGGTCGTGGCAGGACCGTTTCGCTTCCCTTCGGAACGACGCGGGGGATCCTTGGAGCGCTGCTACTGCTACAACAGCAACTGCTGCTGCTGATGATTTTGCATCGTCCGCGTCGGCATCGTGTGAAGAGGAGGAGAACGAGTTTGTTGACTCGTCGTCGCTGCAGCGGCAGCAGCAGCAGCAGCAGCAGCGGCTGGGAGAACTACCTGGTGTGGCTGGTAGCAGAGGTCAGGATGAACTCGCAGGGGCAACAGCAGCAGCAGCAGCAGCAACAGCAGCTGCAGGAGAACTCGAAGCGGCACCGGCGCCGCCGCCACCGCCGCCCGAGGAGCCTCAACAGAAGAGAGAGGCACACCCTGTATTAAGGGCGAACACGGACGACGAGAACGGACGCCAAGCTTCTGCTGACGCCGACTCTGCCGCCGCCGCTGCCGCCGCCGCCGCTACCGCCGCCGCCGCCACCACCACCGTCCCCGTCGCTGCCGCTGCCGCTGGCACGCCCCCAAACCAACCGACAGACGCCGAAGAAGGAGACGACCATAGTCCAGTCGACGCACGTCGGACACAAGTAACCCTCGCCCTGGCCGACGCCGCGGAACTAATGGCCTCGCGAGGGGAAAGCGACGCCGCTGCGGGTCGTCGCGCCTACGCCTTGCTCGAAACCGAACTAGCCGCAACCGCCGCCGCCACCACCACCACCCCCACCCCCGCCTCCACCGCCACCGCCGCTGCCACTCCCGGAGCGCCGCAGACTCGCCTCCTGATCCAGCCGGCCGCCGAAGCTTTGCTGTCTTGGATACGGTGCGAGACGACGGGGAACGGGCTCGTCATTGCGGACGACGGCCAGGTGGCGACGTCGGACACGCTGGAGCGGCGGGCGCTGTGGGCGGAGCACGCGCCCAGGGTCCTGCAGCTGGTGAAGGAAACCGGCAAGAACCCGGCGCTTGACTCGGAGGTAACGTCGCCGCCTGTGCCATAGAAATGTCGTGCGAGTTGCTCTGTGTATAGTTGGATTTATCGGATTCTGTTTATCGGTGTCCTTCTTGTGTGTGTGTGTTTTTTCTCCACGACTGCTACGTAAGCGTACGTAGACAGCAGCAGTACTATTAATACAGTAAAACTATAACTGCCAGGTGTGTAACAAGTAAGGATGCTATTTATGCAACAAGGTATCTACGACCCGTACGTCGCCCACGAAACACGAAACCGTAATCAATCGTGCAATGAAAGTCGTGGTCGTGTTTTTTACACCGTGCTTATGTACCTGGTACGCCTGAGCTATACGTACAGGCGGGCACTGAGTGCAAAACCCTTTCCCTGCGATATATACACACGCTGCAGTATGTTCCCAACCCGAATTCTGGCCTCCAAACCTTTTGCAACTCCTAAGTTTTTTCCTATTTTAATTCCAAGTGCTTTGTCCCCAAAACGAGAATGCAGTGGCAAAAGGGTGTAGTTGTCAAGGTGCTATTCGTACGTAGACAGACCACAGATCAACCCCGGCTCTGTCAGCCAGTTCGTTACAACAAAGTGCCCCCTCCTCCCTTTCCCCTTCCCCCTCCCCCCTTCCTCCCCTTCCCACGTCCCCCCTCCCCTCCCTCCCTCCCTCCCTCCCTCCCTCCCATCCATCCTTATACCTGGAATATANCCCCTCCTTTCCCCCCTTCTCTCCCCCTCCTCTTATTCCTTCGTTTCCCCCTCCGTTTCCCCCTCGTTTTTCTACGAGACGTTGACATTCGCTTCGCCTTTTTAATTTCTTGTGTGCCCCCGGTCTTAAGCCCGTTCAAAACTGCATCCCCTTGTTTGGGGGGGAGGGGCATTCTTGGCCGTATTTTCTAGTCTTTCGTTCGGTCGGTCGGTCGGTCGGTCGGTCTCTTCGTTGCGAGTTTCGGGTATTTCATTTTTTTTTTTACGGTGGTACCGAAGTTTAAATTTTGGGACCCCTTTCAAGATTACTGAAGCGACCGACCGACCAACCGACCGATCACCTGACCGACCGACCGACCAACTGACCGACCGACCGACCGGCAGCCAAACACACGTACAAGTTAGAATTACGACAATATTGCTGCCCCAGTTCTTAATACATTGCATGCAACAGCTTATATCATATAATACCTGGTACGTACGTATATACCATATTTTCATTCTGTAAAATACATTGTTCCTCGAAAATAAAGGTTAATGGGCGCAGCCGACGGAACGCGTACTACGCCGGCCTCGGGCGCCTGGCGTGCGGGGACAAGCGCGGCGCGGCGGAAATGTTTCGGCGGGCCGCGTCCGACGAGCTGTGCGAGAGCGCCTCGGCCATCGAGAGGGACATCGCGGTCGCCTTGAGAGAGCAGTCGCAGAGAGGGCTGGATTTTTGCGATAGATGAGAGGACGGGTGAATGCGGCGGCCTTCGACTGCGGCTGCGAGACGGCTGTGGCTGTTGTGCCTGCGACTGCTGCTGCTGCTGCTGCTGCTGCTGCTGCTGCTGTGGCTGCTGTGGCGCCGGCTGCTTTGACGGCTGCGGTGTAGGCTCTTCGAGAAAAAAAGGAGGCAGTAGACTTGAAAACAAAAACTTGACTACTACCGTAATAGTTGTTTTTCCTCCGGCAGATGAGCAATAATATATACCCGGTAAGCTTTTAACCTGTTCGCTACTTCCAAGAAACAACATTAACGCTGCGTACTGCAAAACAAAATCCACTCTAATTTCAAGTGGTTTTTCCCCCGGAAGAAAAACGTGTGTGCTGTCTCTTAAGTACACTTCCATATCCAACTATTGGTAGTGTGCGCTTCGTCGATTTAGCTCTGTCGAGGGCGGGGTACGTTTGTGCACGGGTCAGGCCAAAGCTCGCGGGTCAGGTCGGGTCGGGTCGGGTAAGGGTGACCCGACCCAACCCGTGAGAGTTCGAAACCCCCCTGACCCGACCCGACCCGACCCGACCCGACCCGACCCGACCCGACCCGACCCGGCCCGGCCCGTGAGATAAAAAAAAAGCTTGTCCGTGAAAAGCCCCGGTACACATGGAGGGCTAGATTTGATCGAACAGAGTGCGGAGTCGGACGGGGGGCTACGGTTGCTGCTTGTGTTACCGCTGTTTTATCAGACGAGCCTTCCTTGGGCAAGCAAGAGTGACTTGGTTTGGTTTAATAGGTTACTCCCGCTATCGTGAGGGGACTATTGGTAAGATATGTTGATGGATGGCGTCGCCACGTAGCAGCTGTTAGGCTCTTGTCGCTGTGTTTTGAGAAGGGCTGTATTTTGCGGGCAAGCAAGTTTAGTCTACCAGAGGTACTTTTTCTTTTGTATTATCCAAACACAATTCGACGAGAGTTGACGCGGGAAGAAAATGCTGAAATCTTCTCGCGATAAAAAATGCAAGGCAAAAACCGTCGTACCCGTAGTGGAGGAGGAGGAGGGAGAAGAGCCTACTTTGTGACCCCGGATCTGAGTCACGACGAGGAAGGAGAGAGAAAGGAAGGGCGGAGATAATAAATGGGATGGAAAAAAGAATATGCCAGTTTTTTTCTTTGCCCTTATTTTCTATCTCCCCCCTGTCGTCGTAGCTTAGGTCCGGGGTTCACAGAGTAGGTTATCATCCCCCCTCCCCGCTACGGCTCGCGCGTTGCGTTTTTATCGCGAGAAGACTTTGTCTAGTCCTTTATTTCTTCCCTCGTCGACTCGCGCCTAGGGTACCCCCGTTGTCTCAGGGAACTACATTAGTGCCGGTTGCCGCTATAGTGCCGGAATGCGCCAGCAGCCAACAATTCCGGCACTATTCATACCGGCAACCGGCACTATTCCGCACACTGCCACACTGGTTAATCCCATCTGTGCCAAGCGATTCCACGGGCATAATATACAGCGGGCAGCCGGCACTACTCAACCGGCACTATATAGGGACCACTACTGCACTAAAAACGTTGTTGACAAGTCGTGTTGACGCTTGTTGTTCGTTGTGCTATATATGAAAACGGCATTAATTTGCCGTGGGCATTAAATAGCCCCCCCCGGCACAATACTCGTAGTATTATGAAAGGTCAGTGGACTAAGACCGTCAATACTTGGCTACGAGTCGTATGGTCCATCTGGAGCATTTTTTCCAATGTGTCGTAGCGGCATAAACTTGTTACAGTAAAAATTACAGTAAAAAAAAACATACTAGTACGTGAGTATTTTTTTAGATGGTGCAACCAACATCTCTGTGGCCACAAAAAGACAAGAGGGATCGATGCTCAGCGCGAAGAAAATATGTACCAGGTACCAGATATTTATTTCAACACTTCATTCAAGTAGTTACGGAACTACCGGTATTCCTTAGATTTTACCTATAGGGGTTATCTATATCTTAAACCCTCCACCCCCGCCCTTTGTGCTGTTCGCACCAGGGGGGTCTAACCCCTCTATAATCACCGAACTCTCGTTTAGGAGACACATTATTACGGGAGACCATAGTAAATAGGACCTACGGTACACACAAAAACCTATACACTTATCTATTTTTACTAATAATAGTTGTTGGTCCTATTTAATACGGTCCCCCGTACTTACGAGTAGTAGCTGGAATCAGACATATTTTTTTGTTTTTTACGGTGCAGTTCTAAAAAGGGAGATTAACCCGTTTGTAACTTACCTGGTGATTTTTTTGGCGACAAACTACAGTAGATAGTTGGAATTAGCGTGGGGAAATGGTTCAAATCACACGTCGTACAGATAGATCATCTACAGATGAATCATCTATAGATGGACCCATCTGGATCCTAACCTACCCTTCTGAGGTGCTGTGCAGGATCTGTATAGTACAGATCCAACCCAGGAAACATGTCCCTATATCATGCAAATTGTACGGCTCCCACCCGGCAACATGAGCAAGATCATACAGATCATACATATCACGATATCTGACCTACACACTGTAGATCCTAACCTACCCTTCTGAGGCGATGACAGGACCTGTATGGTACAGTTCCAACCCAGGAAACACGTGCAGCAGTAGATCATGCAGATTATACGGCTCCCACGCGGCAACATGAGCTAGATCATACAGATCACTGCAGAGATCTAGATCATGAAGAAGTGGGAATGGATGATCTGTTGATGATCTGCCCAAGATGTGAAACGCTTTTTGTTTGCAGTTTTATGTACTACTACAAGGATATACTCGTACTACTAATAGTAGTGTGTAGTGCTGCTGCTGTGCTCCCTCGAGCTGCAATGGTGCGGCGATGCACCTGCTACTACTTACTGCTGCTGTTGTTGTTGTTGCTGCTGTTGCTGCTGTACGTAGTCCCTCATGGAAGCACTAAAGGAAAACAAATAGGAGGGCAACAACAACCGTAACACCACCAGCTGACAGTCCATCGCGCTGCTGTGCTGTCGGTGTTGGCGGGATTGACGTCGCGGTCGTTGGTCGTCGGGAATGGATCCGTCAGAGAGAAGAGAGAGCAGAGCGAGCGAAAATGAAGTATGTAAAAATACATACATGCATGATTGCACACAGCAGTTGGTCTGCGTATCTTTCAACAAGCTCCCGTTTTCCATACTTTATCCTACACTAAAAATCTGCCTCTAATTTCCATGTCCCCGTAAGATCGCATTTTATCGATCTCCGCTTTTCCATCTCCGTTTATCCTTTTCTGTGAAACACTCGAAATATGATTCAAAAGTCGACGGAGAAATGACATTTTCCAACAAAAAAAAATAAAAAAAGAAAGCGATCTTGTGAAATACACAGAAACGGAGACACACCACCCACACCATGTACAACTCCTCCCTCTCTCGAGGAAGAACAGAGGTGTGCGACTCTGAATCGATACGCATCTACCAAAGGCCCTACGAGCATAGCAGAGCATGTTGCAACTGCCATCATCGTTTCCGGCAATGGCGCCTACGGATGCTACTCTAAGACTTATGGAGAGAGGAGAATTGGGATTAATCGAACAAGCGCGGTGAGAGAGAGAGGGCGCGAATTGAAAATGAGAGTCTGTCGTCTGTCGTTGGGGTGTGTATTTTTTTGCGCTCTCTGGTTCTTTGTCTTGTGCGAAGCTCTGACCACTTGTAGCTTGCGGTACGAAGCTGATCATGCCTGCCTGCAGCGGGTCACGGGCCAGCGATGCGTATCGCATACAAACGAGTATCTCTAGAATGCCACCACCAGTTTGTTTGCAGCAGAAGGAGGAGGAGTGGGCACTCTTCCTCGCAAATCGCAATTCTTCGTTACACAAACGCCGAAAAATCATCGATCGACTTTTTTTTTCGGTGCAGAGTCGTACAGAGTACGTACAGCAAAAGCAGCAGCACAACAAGGAGCAGGCAGCAGCAGTAATACTGTTGCAACACACCACACAAACAAGGAAGGGGAGCACGCACACAACCAAAAAATGGTGGCGCTGGGAAGATCTCGTCGAGAGCTTTCTTTCCATTAGACAGGCGCATCGGCGTTGTTGATTGCAGTCGCTCTTACTACTCTTCTCTCTTCTCTCCGTTGTCGAAAAAATCAGCTTGAAAATATATCCGTCCCAGGGGGTGTGGTATCTTTACCACCCGGGTGATAAGGTATGTATGTATGTATGTACGGTGGAAGTCGCAGGGGGGGGTACACGGACACAAAAGCCAAGGATCTCATCATGTTGCATGCTGCATGTATCAGAGCGAGCGTGGTCGTATCATAGTTAGTTGTGGTGGCGTTGATGATGACATGGCCGCCGGGGCTGGGGTGTGGCTTTGGTGGCAAAAATTCGGTTCGAGAAAGAAACCCACTCTCATCAGATAGATGCAGTTGCGGGGCACCCGGTTTTCGGCAGCACCTACCTGCTGTCAATAGCAGCAGCCTGTGTGTGTGCCGGAGGATAGCCTTGTCACAGACACACTATACTTACGGGATATGCTGGTCCCTGAGCAGGATGGGCCTTTCGCTGTATCGTATAGCCGTACGCCGACACACAGTTTGTTAAATATCCGTTTACCACAAAAAAAAGCGAGTCACACAAGCAAGTAAGACCAACCGGACACTGGGTGGGTGTGCTGGATTTTGACGGGCCGAAAAAACGGTTTATTCATTAATGTGAAGAACACACCCTGCTGTGCGTACACAGCGATACTTGGTGAGGGATAGTAGTGTAATAGTAGTGGTGTGATGCCTGGTGCAACGGATGAGGGGCTGCTCATTATGAGAGGAGCGGATTAACATAGTATACTATTAGTACGTGGGCTACAGCAGTAGTATACAGTGCTTCGTATAGACCTAACCCTCTACGTATGGAGCTTCAGAGAGAAATAACGCCGAAAACAATTTACTTGATTGTAGTACAGCATCGGCGATACGAAGCAGCCTCAACCATTGGCTGCCGGGATACGAAGCAGCCTCAACCATTGCCTGCGATACGTACGATATGGGGGGTGTGGTGTCCGAACAGCAACACATAGAATACGTGGAAACAGGTACCAGGAATGATATATACCTGGCAAGCCGCACAACAAGCAGCTGTACGACACGCCCGCGGCGTCTTGATGATACTTACAATTTGCAATGCTCCACGCTGTTTTTCCTATTAATAGACAAATGGTAAGAGCTACTATTTAATATTGGTACGGGGGGCCATAGTAACCAAGACTCAGGACCCATCACGTAAACAAAAACCTACGTATGTGTTTCATTCAGTGTGTTTACGAAGAAAAAAGACAGTTTCATATATCGTTACATCGTAGCATGCATGGTACGATCTTAATGTTGATGTTGGAATGTGGCCGACTATGATGATAGTCGAGAGGTAAGCGCTNTAAGAAATTCGGGAGCCGTTATATTGAAGTTAGTATAAAACGCATCCTCTCCTCTCATGTAAGTAAGAAACCTAGCCTCCGTTTGTGAGTGTTTCTCATTATAGGTGTCCTGTACTACTACTGCTGTACACCCCTTGGCAGTACAGAATCGCTTTGTTCGCCCTAAGCTTAGCGATTAATCTACCTCAGTAGACTACTCCTCGCTTATATGTATTGTTTTTCCTTATAGATGTCCTGTATTACTGTACACCCCTTGGCAGTAAAATCGCTTTTGTTCGCCCTAATTAAGCTTACTTTTTAGTATTCTACCTCTACTCTTCGCCGTTACGGGCATTGCGCGTAGCCGCAGGCGGGCGTCAGCCCGCCGCGGCGAATCCCCCCTTGTATAATAGATAAATTGATTGTCTGCTCTGTGCCTGCCGCCTGTTGTTGTGTTCGACACCATACTTTTCGCGCTGCCATCTGTTCACTACTACTACTACAAGTATATACTCGTACTATTAATAGTAGTGTGTAGTGATGCTGCTGCTGTGCTCCCTCGAGCTGCAATGGTGCGGCGATGCACCTGCTACTACTGCAGCTGCTGCTGCTGCTGCTGCTGCTGTACGTAGTCCCTCGAGGAAGGACAAAGGGAATAAAACAGGAAGGCAACAACAACAGCAGTAACACCACCAGCTGCCAGTCCACCGCGCTGCTGTGCTGTCGGTGTTGGCGGGATTGACGTCGGTTGTTGTCGTCGGGAATGGCTCCGTCAGAGAGAAGAGAGAGCAGAGCGAGCGCAAATGAAGTATGTAAAAATAAAAATACACATGATTGCACACAGAGCAGTTGGTCTGCATATCTTTCAACAAGTCCCCGTTTTCCATACTTTATCCTACACTAAAAATCTGCCTCTAATTTCCATGTTCCCGTAAGATCGCATTTTATCGTTCTCCGCTTTTCCATCTCCGTTTATCCTTTTCTGTGAAACACTCGAAATATGATTCAAAAGTCGACGGAGAAATGACATTTTCCAACAAAAAAAAATGAAAAAAGAAAGCGATCTTGTGAAATACACAAAAACAGAGACACACCAACCACACCATGTACAACTCCTCCCTCTCTCGAGGAAGAACAGAGGTGTGCGACTCTGAATCGATACGCATCTACCAAAGGCCCTAGGAGCATAGCAGAGCATGTTGCAACTGCCATCATCGTTTCCGGCAATGGCGCCTACGGATGCTACTCTAAGACTTATGGAGAGAGGAGAATTGGGATTAATCGAACAAGCGCGGTGAGAGAGAGAGGGCGCGAATTGAAAATGAGAGTCTGTCGTCTGTCGTTGGGGTGTGTATTTTTTTGCGCTCTCTGGTTCTTTGTCTTGTGCGAAGCTCTGACCACTTGTAGCTTGCGGTACGAAGCTGATCATGCCTGCCTGCAGCGGGTCACGGGCCAGCGATGCGTATCGCATACAAACGAGTATCTCTAGAATACCACCACCAGTTTGTTTGCAGCAGAAGGAGGAGGAGTGGGCACTCTTCCTCGCAAATCGCAATTATTCGTTACACAAACGCCGAAAAATCATCGATCGACTTTTTTTTTCGGTGCAGAGTCGTACAGAGTACGTACAGCAAAAGCAGCAGCACAACAAGGAGCAGGCAGCAGCAGTAATACTGTTGCAACACACCACACAAACAAGGAAGGGGAGCACGCACACAACCAAAAAATGGTGGCGCTGGGAAGATCTCGTCGAGAGCTTTCTTTCCATTAGACAGGCGCATCGGCGTTGTTGATTGCAGTCGCTCTTACTACTCTTCTCTCTTCTCTCCGTTGTCGAAAAAATCAGCTTGAAAATATATCCGTCCCAGGGGGTGTGGTATCTTTACCACCCGGGTGATAAGGTATGTATGTGTGTACGGTGGAAGTCGCAGGGGGGGGGCACGGACACAAAAGCCAAGGATCTCATCATGTTGCATGCTGCATGTATCAGAGCGAGCGTGGTCGTATCATAGTTAGTTGTGGTGGCGTTGATGATGACATGGCCGCCGGGGCTGGGGTGTGGCTTTGGTGGCAAAAATTCGGTTCGAGAAAGAAACCCACTCTCATCAGATAGATGCAGTTGCGGGGCACCCGGTTTTCGGCAGCACCTACGACCTGCTGTCAATAGTAGCAGCGTGTGTGTGTGCCGGAGGATAGCCTTGTCACAGACACACTATACTTACTGGATATGCTGGTCCCTAAGCAGGATGGGCCTTTCGCTGTATCGTATAGCCGTACGCCGACACACAGTTTGTTTGATATCCGTTTACCACAAAAAAAGCGAGTCACACAAGCAAGTAAGACCAACCGGACACTGGGTGGGTGTGCTGGATGTTGACGGGCAGAAAAAACGGTTTATTTATTAATGTGAAGAACACACCCTGCTGTGCGTACACAGCGATACTTGGTGAGGGATAGTAGTATAATAGTAGTGGTGTGATGCCTGGTGCAACGGATGAGGGGCTGCTCATTATGAGAGGAGCGGATTAACATAGTATACTATTAATACGTGGGCTACAGTAGTATACACTGCTTCGTATAGACCTAACCCTCTACGTACGGAGCTTCAGAGAGAAATGACGCCGAAAACAATTTACTTGATTGTAGTACAGCATCGGCGATACGAAGCAGCCTCAACCATTGGATGCCGGGATACGAAGCAGCCTCAACCATTGGCTGCGATACGTACGATATGGGGGGTGTGGTGTCCGAATAGCAACACATAGAATACGTGGTAACAGGTACCAGGAATGATGTATACCTGGCAAGCCGCACAAGCAGCTGTACGACGCGCCCGCGGCGTCTTGATGATACTTACAATTTACAATGCCCCACGCTGTTTTTCCTATTAATAGACAAATGGTAAGAGCTACGAATACTATTGGTACGGGGGGCCATAGTAACCAGGACTCAGGACCCATCACGTAAACAAAACCTACGTATGTATGTATTTCATTCAGTGTGTTTACGAAGAAAAAAGACAGTTTAATACATCGTTACATCGTAGCATGCATGGTACGATCTTAACTACTGTACTTCGTACAATGTGTGTTGGTGTCTTTGCACTTTGCATGGCATTGCAAGCCAGCCTGACACACTCACTATCATGGAGGGTAGAAAAGAGCGGGCAACAAGGCACATTTTGAGTATATTAACGCATATGTCATACGTTCAAATGTCGACCTCCGGCAAACCCTACGCGGGCAGCGGTCTCCAGCAGTCCTCCGGGGGCGCTGCGGCGGCCGTCTGGGGGACTCGACGGCCCTCCGTGGACCCCTGGTGGGAAACCGCACCTCACCCCTTGGCTCCTGGTACGCGGGGGGGGGGGGGGGGGGGGAGCGTACCCAGTTTTTTGTCAGCACTTTTTATGCTTTCCAGCCCACTTTGTGGGAGGTTTTAACCTCAGCGGTCTTCTGGACCAGCCGTGCATGGTTCCAGGCGTTATTCCGTACCCCCCCCCCCCTGTGCCTCTATAAGGAGTAGGAACGGTGCTCTGTCTCGAAGGGAATGCGTGGTCAATGGTCAACTGCTGACTCGTAAGGCAAGCAACAAATGAGTCCCCCCCCCCCCCCCAGTACCTGGTTGGTGGAAACCCAACGTGCTCCGTCCCGGCATCGTAGGGATGCGAGGGTCTATGGTCATACGACTACGGCCATGCATGACATGAGTATACCCTCCCCCCCCTCCGTATAACCGGTACGTGCCTTTCTTTTCGTCGCGCATAGGGTTCACCATTAGCATTCCCAGTACTCGTCCATTTTCATCGGTTTTTGCCAACTCCTGCATTCTTCGACGGAGAAAGACTCAGAAAAGCGTGCCTTGTGTTATTTTACGTATTAGGGCCATTCTTATCGAGCAACTTTTCCCCCAAAATTTCCTCTTTTTTTTTCCAAGAAAAACAGGAAAAACAGGAAACATTAACATTTCCAAAGTTTGGAAATTCTTCAGAGGGCAAAATGGTTGGAAGGCTTCGCATTCCAATATTTGGGAGAAAAAAATGGAACGAATGGAAATACAGAAAATTGCACGCAAAAAATATTCGAAATTTTGGAAAATGATGGCTCCGATAAAGAATGGCCCTTAGCACCAGCCGAGATCCGAAACCCAGCGCAACCGCCGGAGGGATAGGATGGCAGTCTATCCGTTACACTTCTGTAGACACAACAGTCAACGTATTTCGTGCCAAGTATCATTGAGCCAATCACAATCAGTGTACACGTGTTTCATGCGTGCTGGTGGACGCGTACGTGCTCCATGTTTGTATGTATGTGCTCCTGCATGTTCCGAGCTGCAGCAGAAACATGGCAGTTCTGTAGTAAGATGATGACACTGAAAAAACGTGATACCAGGTATACCAGTATATAATACCTGGTACGCGTATGGTGTTACCATAGATATATACTGTTGTAACGGTATACCAGAGTAGTTCGTATTGATATACAGTAGCATGATCGGTCGCCCCGGTGGTCTAGTGGTTAACCTCCAATACTACTATTAATATGACACCTGCAGCGTATAAGGGGGCGGGTTTGGAATCCCGGTGGGTTCCCAAAAAACTGTGTTTTTTTTCCCATCGCGGAAAGCGCGAGAGCGTGAGTTACGTACCAACATATCGATGAAAGTCAGCGAGCAGTGCTGCTAACAATGATGAACCTTCTGCGCGATAAAAAAAGGAGGCATGTTTGTACCGGGGGCGAGAAGGGAAGACACCTGTGACCACGGCTTGTCCAGAGAGCAAGGGAAATAAAAGTTTGTGATCACGGCTTGTACAGAGAGCAAGAAAAGTTGAAGTGATGGTTGAAAAAAAAACAGACGAAAAAAAAAACAAAACGTGAACAAGCGTCATCCATTCTCTTCCCTTACGTACTCGCTCTGACCCCGGCCGGGTACATACTACATACCGGTATATGTGTATAATACGGTGCCAATCATACGTACGTACAGCGATCCTGAGAACTACCAGGTGTGTACGTACGTATTTGGTCGGGGCGGCGTTGCGATCTTCGTCTTTAAAGATATATTTTGTACCAATACATGTTCGGAAATATAATGCGCTTTTGTACACTAATAGTGATAAAAATAGATCCCTATATTTAAACCCAGAGTGGAACGTATTTTTTGCTCATCCATCCCTTTCAGAGGTACTGCTGTAGGTGACCTCGGTTTGACCGGCTTGACCCCTTGACAGACCGCTCCCCCACACTAAAGTTAGTATAAAAATGTCAAAATATGCCTTGACGCGCCCAAAACGACCGGTCTATTAGCACATTTGACCGTCAGCCCCTTCCTTGCCGCTAACCCTCGTCCTTGTTTTCGTCGGAAAATCTTTAGCCATACGAAGATCCTTGACTCTATTAACCGATGACCTCGTTTCGTTACACAGTAGTACGTTACATCCGGAGTCTCGAAGCAGAGAAGGGCTCCACTGCCCCCCCTCTTTATGCCCGCTGCAAAATTGGGACGGAAGAAAAGGGTTAGGATACAGCTTTACGGCTGGTTTTGCGCACCACTTGAGTTACAACACACTATCGATAGCCCTATATAACCCCAACCCCGATACCCC
>MEHQ01002446.1:6510-66740 GCA_008828725.1 Saccharina japonica
GAGCATCAGCCCCAGACGGCACCAGTGCCACGCCTACATGCGGTTCGTCACCCGCGGCAGCAACCCCTTCAGCAGTGCCGTCAGCCACCATCATCTGCTGTCAGCACCACCATCTAACCCTCGGTATCTTCCTGTGTTGCTGCAGCTCGTGCGTCTAGCGCAACGGCGTGCGGTTTGCATGGTCTTGGGTAGGCGTGATTGGTCGCAAATGGCAAGTGAAATAACAAATTTGACTTTCAACAAACTTGCCAACGAACAGCTACGGAAATATCCGGAAACAAAACTTGGCAAGGTTTTTGCTAGTTTGGCAAGTAAAACTTGCCAAAAAATGGAAATTTGGCAATTTATTTGCTAAATACACGTCGTTAAAAACGGCCCTCAGCTGCTCAGCTGTACAGCGCAGAACAGCCGTGATAACTGCAGTACCACTGCTGTGGGATCGACATTAAATCCTGCAAAAAATGGTAAGATCGACTTCAGAAACAATACAAGTCGTTGAGCCTGGACACCAAACTGAAGTTTCTTAACACCGGGAGCCCACTGTACCTCAGATACCATATCATCTCGTGACAGTTGTTTCGTTAGGAATGGCCGCCGCTACTACGTTTACAGTCTATGCCACAGGTTTGCTCCAAAAATTAAACTATGAAGCATGTGCGATCTATTTTCACCTTGCGACACCCCCGGGATTTCAAGTGACCAACATCCCGAAGGGGAACCTTGTATATATATGTATTGATTTTAGGGTGGAAGATATATATCTTGAAATTAGTGTGGATAGAAGAAAGCAAAGAAAGCCAAGAACTTCGGGAAAGCAAGTAACTTCTCCTTCGGCAATTAAAGGCTGAGAGTGGCTGTCAGGTACGAAGATATGCCGAGGAAAGCTTCCGAAGACCAAAGGATCTAGGTAGTTAGATGTATATGTATATACGTGCGTACGTGCATGCCAGGTACCAGGTATATATTACATGAGCTCCAAATACCTCGTATACGTATAATATGTTTGCATCAACGCATGCATGGTGTATATGTGCATCAAGACTTTCGAGCAGCATGAATTAGAGCACTACAGCCCGGGCTGAATCTCTGCTAGCCTGCCGCATTACGTTCAGGGAGTACGTCGCCACTACAGCAGTAGTAGCATTTGGTTACTATGACACATTCATAGGTACGAGTAAGGATATAGTTCGATGAATCCTTACCAGGGTCAACAGGGCGATTTTACAGAAAGACGTGATTTCGACCCATTGGTAACGAGGTATTGGCCGTGCTGTGTGTGATCAGACATGCTGTGCTTTGCCGCCGCGGGCATCCCACTATTAATAGCTACTCCACACAAGGTTACATCCCACAACCACGGTATGTACAATAGTACAGCAAAGAGGGCATAGTTTCTGGCGACACTCGCCCTCGCCCACTACCTGAATGCAAGGAGCGGTGACCTGGTATATAGCCTGGTACCTCGCTGCCACAAGCAGTCCGGTGTGATATTTCGAACGTGTTGCCTATCACGCTATACAGCAAGCAGTGTATATACTATGTGGTAATGTACGATATAACACCAAGTATGTACTCGTACGTACCTGGTATATACCTGGTATATAATAACGAATGTACTCGTACTCGTACATATTGCATGCCTGCTGATGCTCAATACACCTACCTGTACTCGTACATTTCGTATACGCATACAGTATCACAAACACATACGAGTGACAGGCAGTGTCAACCTGGAACTCGCGCATCGGCGCGCCAAAAAACCAATTATGAGTTCGAACTCTACGTCTAGAAATCACACCTATCTGTGAGTCCCAGCCCTGTGGCCATATCTCTCCCCACACATGCCCGCGAGGTCTCTTCTTCTGATGTCCCACGAAACAACCATCCTTCCGGATGAATGCGGCGTGCACGCCCATCCGTAGTTATCGCGAAATAAACCACAACAGTAGGCCTAGTCTAGGCCTATCAGTCAGCAGCGGCAGTGTGTGAGCACCTCTCTCCCGTCCTCCTTGCCTCTCGCCAGAATGAAACGCTTACGTCGGTAGAGCCGATACGTCGGCAGAGCCCATGCCTTACCAAAAGTTAATTCGGTTGGTTGACAACAAACCTCATACTCGTAGTTCTTTATTTCTGTTTACTTAAGAAATACAAGGGCTCCGCTCCGCGGGCGGCTGACGCCGCCCGCTACGCTCGCGCAAGGAAAGGGGCAGAAGAGGGGCCCATGATGTAGTGCAAGCACCGACTTGAAAAATGCCAAGAGGTTCATGGTACAGCGAAGAAACGGCGGACTTGACATGCATGCAAAACATTCTCGGGGTTCACATTAGCTCCATGTTCCAGGACAACAAAGCCGTATGTTCGAAAGAGAAAGCACAGCAACACGGCTCACAGCACGGCGCTGCCCTGCCTGCTGTGGGTGTGATTTGTGCCTTTTTCGTGATTATGTGCGGTGGTAGTACAACAATAACAGTATCGTAGTACTACTTAGTATTTTGCATGTATGACAGAGAAAGCGCAGCACAGCAGCAGTACTACGGTCGTCAAGTTGTGAAGTACAAAAAAAAAAAAATCCACAAAACTGAGAAAGGCGTACATTCGTACGTACGTACGTACGTACTTGTACTCGAACAAACGGCAGGAAGGAGCGATAAACAAAAACGAAAAAAAACGGCCGGGTGGTGGCATTACAGCAGCATGGATAGTGTCCTCGTACAGCAGATGTTTTCCACCGATGGGTGAGGTCAAGCCTTTCCGATTCACAACAACGATCGCCTTCCAGCATTTATTTTGTGAGGAAAAAATGATTAAAAAACAACTTGTGTATGATATGTGAGGTGCTTTTGATGAGTATAATAAATACCCGGTATGCATTTTCGGGTGGCTCCTGTCTTGTCCGGCCGTGGCTTTGCTTTTCGTGACTCCTCGTGGCCCCAGCAGCCAGTCATGTTGCACGACTTGCTTCGACGCGCGGTTACCGCTGCTGTTGCCGGGCGTATCAACTGGTGGTGGCATTGCAGCAGTATGGGTAATGTTTACAGCACATGTTCGACACCGATGGGTGAGGTTCAGCCTCTTCGATTCAAATCACGATGATCGCCTTCGATGATTTTCTGAGGAACAAACGACGAGAAAAACATAACATTTTCATGATGGTGTTTGATTATTAATAGTACCACTCTGTCCCAAATTATGAGGAACGTGTGCATAATACAATTCAAGAAAAAACAGTATATTTGCGGACACAGGGGTACCTGGTACCATCATGTAGAACATACAAGGGCTCCGCATGGGTGCCGGCATTCGCCGGCACCCATGCTCCGGATAGGAAAATATACCTCAGTGTCGTACGACGTGGCGCTCTCGTTCATGACGGAGATCTGTGTTGTTAATAAATCTACGTAAAAACATACGTAGTGCTACAGATCAAGGTAATGCCAAGTGTTCGAGAATTAATCAGATGAATAAAGTGCTGTAAATAGTAGCGCCTGCTGGGGTAAGGGTCGTTCTTATCGAGCAACTTGTTTCCATTTTTTTTTTTTTTTTTTCCAAAAAAACTGGAAAACCAAGAAAAAACAGGATTTATTTGAAAAATTGGAATTTTAACAGAGGGCAAACTATTTAGAAGGCTTCGCATTCCAATATTTGGAAATTATTTATGAAAAATTTGGAAGTCCTAAAAATTGCGCAAAAAAATAATTTGGAAATTTTGGAAAAAAGGTGCTTGATAAGAACGACCCTAAGGCGTCAATGGTTGCAGAGACCATTATTAAAAGTAAGGATAAAACAAAAAAAATGCAATACGTGAAAAATTGCCAGAGCATATTGCCTGAGCGCCTGGCGGGGCAAGGTGTTAATAGTCGCGGAGACCTAAAATAACGCAAAACAATGTTATTGAAAAAACAGGGTTGTTGCCTAAGAACGCCAAACGCATTATTTGAAAAAGAGACAGAACATATGTTTCGAGGGCCTGGCGGGTCAAGGCGTTAATGGTCGCGGATACGAAAAATAAAGCGAGTTATATACGAAAAAAGAGGATTGTGGCTCAGCCTGAGAAACCGAACTGCAGAATAAAAAAATGCAGTAGAAACATATATCCTAAGCGCCTGCCGGGGCAAGGCCTTGATGGTCGCGGAGACCAAAAATAAGACAAAGCGTAATATTTAATAGGGTTGTTGCTCAGCCTGACAAACCCAAATGCATTACAAAAAAAGTAAAATAAACGTATATCCAGAGCGCCTGCCACGGCAAGGCGTCGGTGGTCAGCCTGAGCATCTAAAGTACATAAAAATATATAGGCAAGACATACTTCGGTCCAGAATGCCGTCAACTTTATTTTCGACTCAATCTACAAAGAAACATACTCTGAAGGGTACGGCAAACCCGGTTGAAACCCGGCAGAAAAGATCCAAGAAACATATTCAAAAAGCATTTGATATGATTTCAATCGTGTAAGATCGTTGTCAACAGCGGGTAGGAACACATACATAATGAGTACCACAGGTAATATTCAATATCAGATCCGAGACAAACAAAAACGAAAAAAAAAAGTGGTTGTGGGATTCGAACTCGTGCGATTCAATCTGTAGTCGGTCGTTGAGCACCTCACCTAAAATATATTTTGCAATTTAGAGACCTGATTCACTTCTACTATACCTGGTACAGCAGTGATAATTCGTCCGAGAAAAATATTGCTCGTAGCGACGTACCGGTATTAAAACGAGTTTTTTGTTTGTCCAAACTGCTGCTGCTGCTTGCTGCTGTAGTCCCTGTACCTACATGTACGGTGGATACTATTAATACTACTGCTGTACAGTAGTACTACAGCAGTACTATATACGACCAGGTACTATTAATAATACTGTGCTGCTGTTGTACGAGTAGTACACATAGTACAGTATTCAGCCGAAATGATTGTTATCGTATTGTACTTGTGTCCTCACTCGTATTCCCACGAGGTAAGGCGGAGGAGATGGAAGGAGCTAAAGACGACCTGCCCAGGGAGGTAGTCGAGAGTAAGCGGTCACTTTCGGGAGTCCGAGCTATCAAAGAAAAGAAGTACAACGTACGATGTATGTATATCGAAGCTCCCGGCAACTACAAAAACGATATGCTGCTGGAACCAAACACCAAACAGATCCACAGAAGAAGAACGTACGCAGAACCTCGCTATATCTCGGATCTCCAAGAAACAACCACGAAATAATCTTGCTGCCTCAGAGAAACAGCCTCGGAGTCCCGCACAGAACCTTTCTGCCTCGAAGAAAAAGTATCGATGTCCCGCCGTCTCGTAAGAGCCCACGGATTGAAGGTCGCCGCGCTTGGCGGCGGCGCTGGACTCGAGAGTGCGCGCGGGCGGAAAGTCACGGGCGGAGGCTGAGGGACGCGACGCTCGAGAAGACCGGGCGAGAAAACCAACGCGAGGCCGTCGGAACGGGTCCCGAGTGCGAGTCCGGTCTGAAGCGAAGTGAGAGCCCAAGAGGCCCCGGAGCACCCCAGCGAGCGCCAAGCAATGTATATATGTCTATGTTGTACCAGACAGAGCCGAGCAGCCCCACCAAGTGCTCAAAGTCCCACTCATGCCAACTACTCTTGCCGAGAGGACCCATGAAAAAGGGGTTAGTGAACCCCGCAGTGACGGCGGGGTGCAAGATGTGCAACACGCAACCGATGCGATATGCAAATATGGGAGTATCCTGCGCAGCAGTAGCGGCAGCGGCAGCAGCAGCAGCAGCATCAGCAGCAGCAGCGGGATCCTCAGCATCGGCTTCGAGCATACCAAGGAAGGCAGCAGCAGCAGCAGTAGCAGCAGTAGCGGGATCCACGGCTGCACCAACCAGGTTGTCCAGCACGAGGCAGCAGTAACGGAGTGACTACCTCCGGCTTCAAGCGTGCCCAGCAAGGGATGCACTGGCCTGCTGTCAGCCATAGTGCAGGGGCTTGCACGAAACAACTCTGTGCTCCGCCGATGCTAACTCACCCCTGTGGAACGCTACTACTCGGAGTGGTGCCGAGCAACACCAAAATTCAGAAGTCATGATTATATCTAATCATGTCGAATAATCAAGATTGCGGTGATGCTTATTCGTACTAATCAAGCGTGAAAACGAACAATCAACACGTCTTCCTTAGTTTTCCTCCGTTTTCCTGCCTATCGTCTTGGAAATAGTGTCTAACTATTTAATCAAGTGAATGACGAAAAACAATCACGGGGAGCGGGATTTCTCGCCGAGCGTACCGAGCAGACCCACAAGACTTCCCAGGGAGCGAGGGGTGACATGTGCGAAGGCATCGCTGCGAGCGCGCGGTCGTGGCTTGCTTGAGGCCGGATGTTCGCCCGGCGGCGAAAGCGGTAAAAAATCACGGTAAAAAAAACACGGTCAAGAAAAGATAGAGGTATTTTTGAGCCGAAACAGAAACTAAACCGTAAAGGGATTTATAATACATCACATTCCGGCCAAAACAAATATGACTACATAAGTACTATGGAGATATCATACCGTATAGGAGGTATATATACAGTAGAATATAATACTGCTATTATAATAAAATCGTCTGATTAACCACTATTTACTTGTTACAAAAAAATTCCCCCCAAAAAAAACCTGAAAATCCATACTAGATTTTAACATATCTCCTGTCAACATGGTTGATTGGTTCATACCCTTGTATGTATGTGTCTCCCCCCCCCCCCCTTAACAGTTATAAAGGATAAAACGTTGTTGTTGTTGTTCTTACTAATTGCCACTAAAGATACCTTATAGGTACAAATAAATAATGCACACTACAAAAACCCAAATCACTAATTAATAAAAAATTCATCCAGGTGCTTTTAAGTTTTACTCCATAACCTGTCCTCACACACCTCTTCTTATATACCATACATGGCTACAAATAGTAGAACCACTCTATCGCGTAAACTCGTCGGAACACTATAGTATACCTGGTACGTTTATTTCAGACTGTTTAATTTTAATTTTAATTTAATTTTAATTATTTCTTCCCCCACAAATAGACACACACTTCCTGAATTCTACAGCCTCAGATTGTGTCCCCCTCATACGGGATGTACATCCTACATGAGGACATATAAAATCCGTAAGTACGCGCGATCGAAGTATTACACTCAGCTAGCAAAGATGAGCTTCGACGAAATCCTCGAGCTCACAGCTGTTGTTTTTTTAATTGTTTAATATAGGGTACCCCTATAGCGATACCAGACTCTACTGCTGTGTGTGAACTGCTGCGGTGCTTGTACGTATACGTGTATCAACGGTATAATAAGTAGTCCGGAAAATCTACCAGGTATTTTAATATCGTCAACGCATAGAACAGACTCTTGGATATTGCGTGTAAATCACGGGATAACTATAAATGCATTGCGAGTACGAGTATACGTACGTATATATGATACTCTGTTGCTGGTGCTGGGGTACTGGTACTGGTACGTACGTACGTGTATATCAGCAGTAGTAAGTGGTCTATATAAAAATCCGGGTTCGTCGTCGACATGAAAAAAAACGGAATATCATATTGGACAATGCGTGTTGCGTGCATCAATATAAACAAAAAAGCAAGGTATTACGTATGGTACTGCTGTATGTGCTCTCCATCATCATATTCTTGGCGAACGTTGGACAGCGTCTACCGCCCCCATGTTCATGCCCCACGAGCGCACGAGAGGCCCTGCCCGGTACAAACTAGGCGGCGAGCACGATAACCGATAAATCGCCCGAAGACGTTCACCCCCTCGCGAGAAAAAGTCCCGACACGCTCCTGAGGGGCGCATGCGGTAGATAATTTTGTGGATATCGCAAGGTCCAAACCAGGGAATCGTCTCGCACGGGACTGTCACAAAATACGACGTACGTTCGTGCGAATGGCGAGCCTGTGACAAAGAGGCAAGAAGTCCTGAAACAAACGATCCCCCGTGTGCCTCGTGTTGGGCACGGCCGAGGCCGCCCTTGGCATAGTAGGCAGAGCAGGGGTCGTCGAGCATGATGAGGGAGCTGCGGGCTGACAGATGGTCCTCATCGCGAGATTTCGCGAAAAAGGCTCAAATTTACGTCTAAAAAAAACTGTCGAGCGCTCTTCGAGCAGCAGACTACAATTTGATACATGTACATACAAGGGGGGCTTCGCCGCGGCGGGCGGACGCCCGCCTGCGGCTTCGCGCAATTCCCGTAACGGCGAAGAAGAGAGGTAGGAATACAAAAAAATATGCTTAATTAGGGGGAACAAAAGCGAGTTTACTGCCAAGGGGTGTACAGCAGTAATAAAGGACATCTATATTGAGAAATAACAAATATAACCCAGGCTGGGTTTCTTGTTTATATGAGAGAGGGTGCGTCCTACACTAACTGCATAGAACGGTTCCCGATTTTCTTATTTCCTTGCAAATATCAGGCTGGGTTATTATTACTGTCCTGTACTGCTGTACTTCAACAACCAAGTTTCATTTGTACCGTACGAGTATGTATTAATGATGCAAATATGTTGGCGGTAAGTGATACCTCTGTATTGAAGAACACCCGGGGTGGCAGGTGTGCACAATGACGAACAGCAGCACCAGCAAACAACAAACAACAAAAGAGCATTTACACATTACATACACGCATACAGGAAGAGCCACATGCATATACCTGGTATATACGTATTTTTACAGTAGTACCGAGAAATAAATATACTGGTATTTATAAAAGTACTCACTACAGCAGTACCGGGGTACTACGAGTATACTCGTATGCTACGATCGAGCAGCATCAAACTATACGACATACGTACATGCGTACATACCACAGATCATGTGACACTGGTACCTTGACGCTATACTGCTACTGCTGCTGTGTATGCACTCTGTCGCGGTGCTTGTACGTACGGTACGTACGTGTATCAGAGATAAGTACTCAATAAAAATCAAGTATCATATCGTCAACACAAAAACGGAATCTTGGATCTTGCGTGTAGATCACGGGATAACTTTAAATGAAATACGTACGTACAAGTACGTATACCGGAAGAATAATAATATAATTCGGAACCACTATTTCAAGAAAAACAGCAAGCTCTCGACGTACGTTGCAGCGTGCACTGCCCGCATGCTCACACCCCACGAGCGCACGCGAGGTCCTGCCCGGTACAAACCAGGCCGGCGGGCACGTTAACCGATGAATCGCCCGAAGGCGCTCACCGCCTCGCGAGCGAAAATCCCGACACGTTCCTGAGGGGCGCATGCGGTAGGTATTTTCTTGGGTCTCGCAAGGTCCAAAACAGGGGGGAATCATCTCGCAAGGGACTGTCAGAAAATTTGGCGAGCCTGTGACAAAAAGGCAAGAAATCAAAACGAACGTACCCTCGTGAGCCTGTGTTGGGTACAGCCGAGCCCGCCCTTGACAGAGTAGGCAGAGCAGGGGTCGGCGAGCGCGATCAGGGAGTTGCGGACCGCCAGCTGGTCCTCATCTCGAGATATCGCGAAAAGGGCTCAAACCTATGTCTAAGAAAAGCTGTCGAGCGCTCTCCGAGCTTCAGCCTGCAATTTTATACATGTATTATACATTTATTCATTACGCTATATTTTATTTCTCAACCCTGGGTTTAAAGAGAGCTCTCATATTGGGGAATATGTGCATGTATTGGTATGTCCCATATATGTATAGGTACCAAATGGACATTTTCCCGGAATAATTTCACTTTTCACCTCCGACCGCGGGTCTTTTCTCGCGCTATCGGCTGCGGGGCACGCAGGGGGGCCGCGTGTACGCCACGGCGCAAGTGCGGGTCCCGGCCAATGCCCGTGGGGCGTGCTCAGGGCCTTCAAAGTCGCAAAGTCTGGCAAATAACTCAGGGGAGGCGTTCCGACTTGATACCGCCTCGCAACTACTATGAAAAACCTGTCGTACGACTGTTTTTTCATCCTTTATGAACTTTGATGCTTCGTTTTTGACCCGTCGCATGAACAAAACACACACAGCACGCACCACGCACGAGACAACAAGGACCACACCGACATTAAACGAGGCACGCATCAAGCGTCGTGCAGCAGTAGTTGCATGCGTCTGCTCTCTTTGGGCTGTGTACAGCAGTAGCAGCTGTACGACACGCTTGATATTTTACAGCCGCATTTTATGTAAAATTGTGATTTTGTTCCAATATTTGAGAATCTACGTAGAGTACACATACACAGATCTACGAGTACGTATGTACCAGCATGCAGACTTCGCAGTATCATATCTACGACCTCTCTCTATTTTCCAACGATAGGCCGATCTACATACATACGAACACGAGTATTTTGGTACAGTAGCACTACTGCTGTACTTTACGGGTACATGTCTCTACAGTAGTCTAGGCTACAAACTGCGAAGCAACCAAGGCGCCGTTTGTCGAACTGCACAGCACAGCAGTACTACAGCAGAAGAAGCTGCAGACCCCGCAGTGTGCGCGGGACAGCTACGAGTAGCAGGGGGGATCCAGCAGGCTAGTTGTGACAGCTACGAAACACTGATTTGCTGTGTCCTGTCTCTCATTGTGTATGTGTGTGTATGTTTGATGTATGCCATTCCAGCAAAAACAAATTAGGTCGTTTGCCCGGCCTCGCCCGAATTTTCAGGATATTTTGCTGGGTTTTTGTTTGCGCTGTGCCGCCTTCTCCTCGAGGTTTCGAGGTCGCCATGTGCTGCTCGTTCGCCAGCACCCAGCAGGTGCCTTGGGGAGCCGGTTGCTGACCACAATCGGTGTACGCAGCAGTGTCAGCTGTATAGGCCCTTATACCGGTTTTTGGACATGCCGTTGGGTTGCGTGGATTGCACTCGAAGTACCTTTATCAGGCGCATTTATAATAAAACAGTATAGAATAGCCACGACGAAAAAAATGTCGCAGATCGTGATTTCGCTTTTTTCAGGTCAATTCACAAAATGGCGTCAAGAGTCACGAGTTGTTCTTCGTGAATCTACTCGACATAACAAATCACCATTCAACGCAAATAAATACAGTAGTAGTGGGTGTCTGCATTTATTTCATAAATTGTGTGCCAAGAAAATGAGCTCATATTGGCACGAACAATAGAAAATGTTGGTTTAGAAATACAGCTCACCACTGTGGGATCGACTTTAAATCCAACACAAAATAGTTAGGTCGACTTCGGAAACAAAATAAGGCGTTGAGCCTGGACACCAAACTGAAGTTTCTTAACACCGGGAGTCCACTGTACCTCAGATACGATATTATCTCGCGACATTTGTTTCGGTAGGAATGGCCGTCGCTCCTACTTTTTCCTTTAAACAATACAGCAGCAGTCTATGCCACGGTTTGCTCCAAAAAGGGAACGATGAAGCATGTGCGATCTATTTTCAACTTGCGACACCCCCGGAATTTGAAGTGATCCACATCCCCAAGGGGAACCTTGTAACAAAGTAAGATTGTGATTTTTTTTCCAGGCGGCGCGTTTTCGCGCCTCGCCCTCCCGGCCGAACTCGCCGGCGACGGGCTCGGCCCGCGGGGGGCCGGCCGGGGAGCGCGCCCCCCGGGCTTCGCCCTCGACCGCGGCCCGTGGCCCGCGCGAGGCGCTCGCGAAGCCGAAAAAATAGAGTCGGTTTCGCGGGGTACCCCGTCCCACTCGGCCGAGCCTACCAGGGCAACGTGAAACCCGCTTCTTCTGTGAAAAACGCCCCGCCTTTTTGCCACACCCTGTAGCCTGCAGCCCTATACGAACATAACGGACAATCACGATCCCTTCAGCCTTGATGGGTTTCGAAGAGGGCACATGCAGCAAGAGCACACGCGCACGCCACAACAAGGAGGGCATCGATCGGACGACACGTCGACCATATAGTGCGAACATGCGCTCATACAACAGCAGCACAGCGTGACACCGTTGGGGCATAGGGTGGCCTGATGTATGTGTGTTTCATGGCTTACTGCCACATCGCCAGGTCTGCGTGGATACATACGTGTTTATCTCCCCGCGAAACACTGGTTTCCGTTCGCACACACCGTGCTGCTGTGCTCGTAGACTATACCTTTCGAAATACAACAAGCACCTACGTGTTAAAGTATACCAGGTACGTATCATGCATACTCTTCGTACGTATCAGGTCGTGATACAGCAGCGAGAGCAGCAGCAGTACTCGTGATCCTACGCTGCTGCCGCTTGCTGCTGTGTAGTATCATACGTCTACGTACACACAGGACGTGGTGCCCGCGTGCTGGTGCATCACATGTCTGTGGGTGCTCGAAACGGTCGCACTCTTGCGCGAGGCCCGGGGGGCGCGCTCCCCGGTCGGTCCCCCGCGGGTCGAGCCCAGCGCCGGCGAGTTCGGCCGGGAGGGCGAGGCGGCCGCTCGGGTCACGGGCCCCGGTCGACGGCGAGGCCCGGGGGGCGCGCTCCCCGGTCGGTCCCCCGCGGGTCGAGCCCAGCGCCGGCGAGTTCGGCCGGGAGGGCGAGGCGTTTTCGCGCCTCGCCCTCCCGGCCGAACTCGCCGGCGCTGGGCTCGACCCGCGGGGGACCGACCGGGGAGCGCGCCCCCCGGGCCTCGCCGTCGACCGGGGCCCGTGACCCGAGCGGCGCGCTCTCGAAGCCAAAAAAATAGAGTCGGTTTCACGGGGTACCCCGTCCCACTCGGCTGAGCCTAACAGGGCAACGCTAAACCCTCTTCTGTGAAAAAATACCCTGCGACTCGTGGAAAACTCCCCGCCTTCGCCACACCCTGTAGCCCTATAAATAACGAACAATCACGATCCTTTCAGCCTTGATGGATTTCGAAGAGATCACATGCAGCAAGAGCACACGCGCACGCCACAAGGAGGGCATCGATCGGACGACACGTCGAGCATACTTCGAACATGCGTTCATACAACAGCAGCACAGCGTGACACACCGTTGGGGCATGTCTGTCATTGTGCAGCAGGGTGGCCTTATGTGTGTATCATGGCATACTGTTTCATCGCCAGGTCTGCATGTGGATACGTACGCTTTTATCTCTCCGCGCAACACTCGTTTCCGTACGCACTCCCTGCTGTACTCGTAGACTACACTTTTCGAAATACAAGCACGTGCGTGTTGAAGTACATCATACCAGGTACATATCATGTCATGCATACTCTCTTCGTACGTCCAGGTCGTGATACAGCAGCGAGAACAGCAGCAGTACTCATGATCCTACGCTGCTGCTGCTGCTTGTTGCTGTGCAGTATCATACGTTTACACACAGGACGTGGGGCTCGCGTGCCGGTGCAGCACAGATCTGTGGGTGCTCGAAACGATCGCACTCTTTCGTGCGATGCTCGGATTTTTTCAAGTACCACTCTGTTCGGAAATGTAATTTTCCAAACGTTCTTTACATTTCCGGCCAGAATGACATGGCCACACGCACGCAAAACACAACAACGCTGTTACGTACCTGCATGCTTGGTACATATCTACGGGCCAAAGACTATGATACACCAACAATTGCAGCGGCAGTAGTACCAGTATGACAGCGTTACTGCATGCTGCTTTGTTTGTGAGTGTGCAACTGGCAGCGGCTCGCGTATGTTTGTGAGACAGGCGCTCGGGGCTCACGTACCCTCTTTGCTTCGTTGACTCGTTTTTTGCGAATTTCGAGTCTCTCTTCTGGCACGATAACGGATACTTTTCATGGTGATCTGGTTTTTGTTTTTGTTGTTGGCCAACTTGGGTGAACGGCGTTTTTTTTCTTATCAAATCAAACGAAACACGACAGCACGTATCATGTCGATATCTCATATTATACAAGTGTTTTTTAGATTTGGTATAAGCACGTATCATGGATTTGTCGTCATTTTACTGTAAGTAGGTAGTCTACGTACGATATTCGACAAGCATAACTAAACAGCTATTATAGCTGCTACTGTATGTATGTATAGAGTGTGCGTAAACAAGACTGATAGTGACTGCTGCAGCTGTACATTATTTTTACCGCTGCTGTGTTGTTGCTGCTGCTGGATACGGATGTATTTACTGCTGCTGCTGCACATACACATTGTTATGATATGCATAAAATGAGATTTTGGACACAACAACCAACTACGACGTAGCTGCAGCAATAGTAACAGTGGAGCTGCTTGCTGTGTTGGTAATCCTTGATAAATGCTAAATACAGCATATATAGTTTAGGAGTGTCTTGCTGCTGCTTGCAGTAAGTACACGAAATGCCGCCTGCTTTACTGCTTGCTTTCACTACTGCTGTATAACAAAACTGTTTGTTGCGCTTTTCGTTCCTACTGTACTATATTAACTGTGCTTGCTGTAGGTAAATGTAAATACGTACTTTTTTTGCTTGCTGTGGTACTTAAGATCAATCCTACGAGTATTGTGAAAACATAAAAACCACGAACCGTGACAAAAAACAACTGGCACTTTCGCCAATCTTGGCATTGGTCACAAATTGCAACAGTACTCGTACATACAATGTTTGCTACTTCTTACTGCTACTGTACACAGGGCTTGCTGTACGTATACGTATACGCTGTTTGCTGTGGCACCTAAGTACTGTCATTCCTCACGAACAAAACAAAATCATGAAATCGTGACGAAAAAAGCTGACACTTTCGCGAATCTTGACAATGATTTTCTTTTTACAAACTTGAGCAACATCGACGTCACAATTCGCGACAATATTCCTTGGGTTCTGTCTGGTGGTATATAACGCCAATTTATGGAATCATGTTTGCGTTTGTTAGGAAGAACCCTCAAATTACGACTACCACTATTTATTGGCGAGTGACCGCCATTATTGGTGAGTGATAATTGTGTCCCTGTCGCATGCCAGCTTGCGTCACCCCACGGGGACCACCCCACTCCCCGAAGGGAGGCTTGTATGTATAGTTATGTTTGTGAAATGTTCGTACTTTTCGCAATTTTTCTCTTCGCACGAGCACTTTTCTGCAAAACACTAAGTACCCCGACACAGGAGGCCCGTCCGGACACGCTGGTCGAGGTTTGAGCTCGATCCGAGCACTGTAGCACGCGTGGCGGGCGCTCAAAGTTTTTTTTCCCCGCGGGAGTGGATAAGACGATTTCCCGGGTTCTCTGCATGAGGCCTTATTTTGTACGTACGTGCCAGTAAATAAAAATGTTCTGTTTGTTTGTTTTGCCCTTTTCACGAGCTCATCATGAGCACACAGGAGAGCCCACCGACATGCCAGTATACCACAGGTTGCCAACAGAACATGTAGAGAGCCCAAGGTTACAACTCTGCATAAGCACCAGTAGGTAACAACGTGCGTGTGTGACACGCCCATCTGCGCTGTATTGCTGTGGCTAGCTGTGTCTACCAGAGCCTGCGGTCCATAATCAACACCATCTATCTTCCTTTTTCTGCTACTGTGTGTGGCAGACCCACGCTCACTATGACCGGAAATGTAATAACCGCTTTGATCCAATAGGAGTATCTCAACTGTCCTTATATTTTCGTTTTTTTGCGTTTCTTCCCCGAATCGAAGCTCACTCCAAAAATCTACGAGACACCAGACAACATGAAACAAACACAAAAAACGTCACACCTCCGTCTAGAAGCACAAGCAGCAGATGTGCCTGTGGCAGGTCGGCCGTAACTGCTGTGGCTATTAATGGTTGCTATATCGGGCTTGCATCCGTCATCAATCACCACAACCACCTCTCTCTCTTCTACTGCTTGCTGCTGTGCTTGCATGATGTATGTGCGGCCTGTCGCCTGTCTGGCGCGTGCCGCAAAAAACAATAATTTGCCGGTACTGGGAAAACGGATCTTTGGTATTTTAGCCAAATGGTCAACATGCCCGATTTTGAATTTGAAGGCTTGATTTCGATCCTCGGCGAGGGCCTTTTTTCTTCTTTTTTTCCCCATTTTGTTTTTGAATTGTACGTACCCCAGACCCCACATATATAAGAAAGGCAACACACACGAGCACTGCAGAGTGTTACAACGCTATACACTCGCGCACTCCACCAGCAGATCGCGCGGTTTATTGCTATGTGCGTCCCTACTCTATACGTAGTTGTTGTTCTTTTATCGGACGCTGCGATCTGTAGTGCTGGGGGGGGTCTTCGCTGCTGTGTGTGTTACATGCATGCATGTGATTACGATTTTCTTAGGCAGCCAAGAGCGCAGCAGATCCACATTAGATAGGGTGGGGCGTTGTTATACACACCGCTGGCTTATACATATATAACGAAGCAAATGAATGATAAAAAGTTCCGGCCAACAATACAGCAGAGCGATATCTACCAACAATCTCGTCAAAATTCGTCCGTCGAACAGCGGGTTATAGGGGTTAGCGGTGCACGGTGCGCGTAGAGTGCTTTCAACCCTTTTTTTTGTCGGGTGTCCTCGGTTTTGTGCGGGAGAGACCTTCCTTACCTTGAGCGCCACAACAATTAAATATGGACAAATATGACAAGAAGATGATGAAAATGTTTGGCGGGATCATTAAGCAATCTCTAAAAACGATCACGTCAATAGTAACGGTTCCACCTTATTTGCGAGTATGTTTTATCCCAAAAAATGCAGGTGCACTTCTAAAAGGGTCTACATTTATGTACATTAATATGCAGATATTTAATAACGTCGTTTTTATGTACTACGTAATATGATATGCGTATGATAAACAATATCGCATGCTGTTGTATTAATAGTGGGTTTTCGATTCGTCCTTGCGCCACTCCCCTAGGCACGTCCCGGAAGGGAACCTTGTATATTTATATGCTTTCATCTATTTGCTGAAAAAACGTCGAAATACCGTGATTTCGGTTTGGGGTGCTGTTTTTACAGCGAAATTGGCCATACAAACCCTTGAAAAGCCAACAGATTCGAGAAATTGAAGCAATACTTCCTCTGTCCCATAAGTCTGGGAAGTTATGGGCGTTCAATCGTTTGGGCATTCCTACCTTTCCGATCAACCTATATTTGGGTTCGTTGGCAAGATGAAGCGCCAACAAAGCTGATGCAAAAAAAAAAAGAAAAAAAAGAGTTAGTTGTCATTACTAAAATTATGTCGAAATATGTCCATTTTTGAGGATTTGTTTTTTTTCCTTTTTGTTTCGACACCTTTTAAAAAATACAGTACATATATTTCGAACGCACACTGTCGGGGGCCTGCCCGGGGGGGGGGGTTCGGGGGGGGGGGGGGGGGGGGGGGGGGGGGGGGGGGGGGGGGGGGGGGGGCCCCCCCCCCCCCCCCCCACACTGCAATTTGCATCCAAGCTCTGTTCGGCTGACGTGCCAACCTAGCACTACACTGCTATTTGCGTCCAAGCTCTGGTACTGGATTTCGAACTCACACTGTCGGGGGGCCCGGGGGCTATTTGTATCCAAGCTCTGTTCGGCTGCCGTGCCAACCTAACACTACACTGCTATTTGGGTCCAACCTCTGTTCGGCTGCCGTGCCAACCGAACACTGGTGAGGCTTTTTGCGACGTACACTGTCGGGACCCTTCCAACGCACACTGACGCACCTGCTTCCAACACATCATTCCTTCTGTTGCTGTCCCCCCCCCCCCCCCCCCCCCCCCCCTTCCCACCCCCCCCTCCCTCTTTTTCTTTCCCCCCCCCCCCCCGACAATGCTATTTGCATCCAAACACTGTTTGCTGCTGTTCTGGGGTTGTAAGGCTCCTTCTCGCGACTACACCCCACAGAAGTCTGCCTTCCTTCCTATTGCAATACTGCTGGACGCGCCTTCGAGGTTGCGCTTCTGCACCCAATACTCCTCCTCCGTGCCTTTGTGCGTCTGCTACAGTGCGTCGGCTGGGCACACCTGCTTCCAACACATAATCAATTCGGCTGCTGTTGCGAGCTGTACTCGTCCGCTTCCTGTCTCTGCTGCTGCTGCTGCAGCACTCATCACGTTCTACTGATGTGGGTGTATGCGATGAGCCTTCGTATGTTTAATCGTGCCAGACTTCTGCGTGTCTTCGGCTATGCTTTACCATGTGCTGTTGTGTGTCTGTATGACGCCAGTACTTACATCCTACTGCTGTGGGTGTGTGCTATGAGCCTTCGTACGTTTGCTCGTGCTCTGCTCGTCGTCTTCGGCCATGTCTTACCCAAATATATCCCCCTTCTTTGTGCCCTGGGCTGCGGGAAAAAAATCCCTTCTGAGAAACGCCGCCTACTGGAGGATAAACCCGTGCTACTGCTGCTGTGGGGCATGCTGTGGGTGGTGTGTGCTATGAGTCTTCGTATCTTTAATCGTGCCAGACTTCTGCGTGTCTTCGGCTATGCTTTACCATGTGCTGTTGTGTGTCTGTATGACGCCAGTAGTTACATCCTACGGCTGTGGGTGTGTGCTATGAGCCCTCGTACGTTTGCTCGTGCTAGACCTCTTCTGCTCGTCGTCTTCGGCCATGTCTTACCCAAACATATTCCCCTTCTTTGTGCCCTGGGCTGCGGGAAAAAAATCCCTTCTGAGAAACGCCGCCTACTGGAAGATAAACCCGTGCTACTGCTGCTGTGGTGCTGTGGGTGGCTTATGGGCTATGACAGTAAAAAAAAGGATTGGGGTACTCGTAGAATTCGATTTTTTTACGTCTATTTCATTCACGATGCGTCCCAGTTTTCCAAAAACAACTAGCGGCATTCACCCTTTGGGCACGCGTATATTGTCCACAAAAACACCCTCGAGAGGGCAGGTTGAAAACCATGCCTACACCTCCCACGGAGAGACCACGTGCCCTATCGCTAGCATTCCGGTGATACAACACCAGAGAGAAGGGTCTGGGTGATTATTTAACCGAAAAGGACCAAGGGCAAGCTCAAAAAGCGAAAAATTGATACCCTGGTTCGAACTTGTTCCCGATTCTCGTACGATATGGTACTTTTGGACCACGCCCTGAGACCTCACTTACGTGCATGGTCTGCATTTATCTGCAATGCGTGACGGCCCGTGCCACACAGAGCATGTAGGAAGAGTCCGTTTGGAAATCGCCGTCGTGTGGGCAGAGCAACCTCGTGCGTCGCTAAAAGTTGTTTAAATGTTAGCCCAGAGTGAGAGGAATGCACCCAATCAGTTGTAATTCCAAGTGCTTTTTTTTTACACTTTCTTTCCCCTGGGAAAGGGGCGAAATACGGCCAGTTTTGGGCCAACTGATTTTTTTTCGGCCGTTCGGCCGCATGGTTCAAGCTTAGCTGAAAATAAAAACACCTTTTCCCGCTCAAACAACACCCAAGAAAACGGCAAAAAAAGTCGAAAATCGAATCGGACACCGTTAAGGGGTCGCACAAACATAACTTCCCAGACTTATGGGACAGAGGAAGCAGGTGTTGTCTCGCGTATTGTTTGCTTCGCATAATCTCTGGAGCGATCAATCGAGCGTCGAAGACAGGGGAAAATGTGGATTTTCAATCTCGTTCCCTGTGTATTTTTCTGAAATGTTTCATTTAATCCTGTTGGTCTCATTACGGAGAGTTCAGTCCACACGTTGGTTTTCTCCTAGACAGTTTCGTTCGGTAAAAAATCACTGGAAGTAGTTAAAAATTGCCCAGAAACGGCTGTAAAATTCGAACGATACAGCCGAAATATTATCATACTGGGTTTAGCACGGACCTGCGACATTGATAATCGATTTCCATTATTTCGACGGAATTCGGCGCGCCTTGCCCTCGCGATCACGGCAAGCATTGCTTCAACGGCTAACTCTGAAAGACAATTGAACAAAAAAAGGGGGGGGTAGCCAGTTCAATGAAAACTCAGCGAGGGTCGAATGGCTATCGAGAGAGATAGACCTTGTACCCGAGACGGGTCGTAGGTGTGGCTATTCGATTCGGAGGCAGCGAACATCGTGACTCTGCTGTTCGTCGAGAGATCACACTGTTTACGTCATTGCTGTGTACGAGAAGGTACCATAAAAATACCAGAGGAAACACAAAGAACAGGATATTTCATCAAACATGCTGTTAACTGATGCACCTTGGGTACGCACGTGGTATGGCGATACGTGTCATACTGGAAAAATATCATGATACATAATGTACCAGATGCGTCGGCATGTGGCCCAATAACAGAGGAAACATGTACACAGCACAGCAACAGCGTACCACAGGATAAGGCATGTTCTAATACCCTTGGATGACGATGTATATGCAGGTATCATGGTACATAATGCACCAAGCGGGGCGGCTCTCCGCCCCACCACGTGCCGGTGTACCAGGTGCTTGAAACGGCACATTATGTAAAGTTTCATATCGTAGGCATCACGATACAACGCAACTGAATCAGTCAAGAAGTATTGTGACCCTCCGTCTCAAGACGCGCGGACATGTACACCTCGTGGCGTATGTTCCGGGTATGTACATATGTACAACACACATGAGGTGCCGGGCACCAGCTTGTGGTAGAGGTTAGGTGGAATTCATACCGATGCATGCCTCGTCGCCGACGCCCCTCATTCCTACAAATAGTCGATACATATGCGCCGAGGATACTTGGTAATGCACATCGAGGGTACGCATAACGATTCATGCCGTACCGAGCACCAGTTAGCGGGCGTTATTGATTGAACTACATATGCCGGGGTATGTCAACGAACGTGGCAATACGCAATTGACGCGGTCCGAGTCCAGGCCACTGCATGGATAGTACTCATCCTCATCCAAGCCAACGCATGGGTAGTACCCACCTTTGTCCACGCCAACACATGGATTGTACCCACTCTCGTCCATTTGTTTTGGAACGCATGGATAGTGCCCTCCTTATGGCATGACATGGATAGTACCCACCCTCATCCAGGCCGGTGCATGGATAGTTCTCACCCCTGTCAGTGCCGGTGCAGGGATGCATGGGCTGGACCCACTCTCGTCCATTTAGAACGCATGAATAGTGCCCTCCCTCGTCCACGCCAATGTATGGATAGTACCCACCCTCGTCCATGCCTCGGTATGGATAATACCCACCCTCGTCCATCCCGGTGCGTGAATACTGCTAACCCTAGTGCATGCCGGTGCATGGATAGTACCCTCGTCCATGCCGGTGCATGGATAGTACCCTCGTCCGTGCCGGTGCATGGATAGTCCATGCCGGTGCACGGATAGTACCCTCGTCCATGCCAGTGCATGGATAGTACCCTCGTCCGTGCCGGTGCATGGATAGTACTCTCGTCCATGCCGGTTCATGGATAGTACCGTCGTCCGTGCCGGTGCATGGATAGTGCTCTCGTCCATGCCGATGCATGGATAGTACCCTCGTCCGTGCCGGTGCATGGATAGTAACCTCGTCCATGTCGGTGCATGGATAGCCATGGTGCATGAATACACCCTCGTCCATGCCGGTGTATGGATAGTACCCTCGTCCATGCCGGTACATGGATAGTACCCTCGTCTATGCCGGTGCATGGATAGTATCCTCGTCCATGCCGGTGCATGGATAGTACCCACGTCTATCTCTGTTTAATATAACCGCCTCATTTGCATTATGTTCCGTTTCCGCGCTGTCCCGTTGCGCTCCTATTTGTCTGTGCCCCGTTCCGCCGCGTCTGTGTTCCGTTCCGTTCTGCGCCGTCCCGCAGATTCGTTTTTGTTTGTCGCGCCGTCGCGCAACGTTGTTTTCCGCGCCGTCCTGCAGCGTCTGTTATGTTCCGGTTCCGGGCCCTCTCGCTGCGGATGTGGTGTGTTCCGTTGCACGTCTTCAGGGCGTTTGGAGGTGCTAGGCCTGGTGGGCGTCGCGCTATGGTCAGGAGTGCGGGCAGCCAGCTCATCCCCGAGTCGGTTGCTCCCCAGTCTTACCGAGGTTATACGTTAGCTTCCGGTTCTATTTTTGGGGGTTAATGGAGAGGTTTGTTATTTTGACGCGGCAGCCTTCGATACGGATACGATCCAGGCGTTGCTCGAGTTTGTTTCTCGATTGCGTCGGAAGGAAATCAAGCCGGTACTATCGTGGGTAACTGTCAGGCGTGTTACACGTCCACCGCGTCAAATGTCAAACATAGTTTCGTACGTCGTCGCCGCTTATTAAACGTGCACGAAAAGGGGATGCACGGTCGTACGTTGCCGCGGGAACCCCTTTAATACCTCGTCGCCCTACTTCGTAGCACACGTTGTTGGAATAACAGGATCTGGCGAGTTGCGGTGGCACCAGGCCGCCAGTATCGAGGTTCGTTTCAAGACCATGAAGGCGACCAGACCCAACAGGGGTCGGTTATCATGAGCTCACGCAACGACGCTCACGCAACGACGCCTGGGGGACGCGTTCCGGGGTAGGAGCAGGCCGCGACGCCGTCGCTCTCACGGGGACGTTGCTGTCGAGTTATCCGACATTGCCGGAAAACGCGCCCCCTGACGTCGCATCGGTACGGTAACGAATTTAGAGTATAGAGGTACACGAAAGCCCTCGAGACACAGGTGGTAGCGAAGGCAGGAGTTGATCGCAGCGAAATCACCCTCCACTCATCGCGTATCGGTGCAGCCACTACACTGGCGGCCGCGGGGGGGGTTGCCGCAGAGGGTGTTCCAAAGATGAGGTAGATGGAAGTCCTCAGAGTATTTCAAGGTACATACCCGCAACAACCCGGAAGATACGGGTTAGTACCTCGTGGATTATAAAATACTGGGAACTTAGGGCAGAGGCAGCCATGTCAGGGTACCGTATAGGGCCAAACACCGTAGTGTCGACGCGACCTCGGAGTTGGTGTATGTCAATAGTTTTCTATCGTTGGGGGTCTCGGTCGTCCGAGACTGCATATGTTAAGGCCCCGGCCAGTCGGCTGGGGGGGGGACTCTCGGGTACTGACAGTACGATAGGGGACGAGAAGCAGCGGCCGGTGCCGCGGCTCTCGTACCACGCCAGTGGAGCCCCCCCTCCGACGTCGCAGCGAATAATAATAACATGGAAATTCGAAGGATATACAACAAGGCATAATATTTCTTAACACAAAAAGAAATAAATGAGTTTTTTGTCAACCAACCGAATTAACTTGTGTTAGTCGTGACTCTGCCGACGTATAGGCTCTACCGAGGTAAGGGGTTTATTCTGGCGAGAGGCAAGGAGGACAGGAGAGAGGTGCTCACTCTCGAGTACCTCGTGCTTGATGTGCATAGCTGCGTGAATAGAGCAGAGGCACACGAGCAGACGGCACGACACTGCCCGCTGCCGACTGATATGCCTAGACTAGGCCTACTGTTGTGGTTTCTCCCGTCCGCCCGCCCTTTCTTATTACGAAGGTGGGTGGGACGGAGCGGCCACACATGTATGGTGCTGGCCACACCGTATTATACGTTTATTATTATTGTTTGCGATTGACTGGTAGCGATTCCGGGCTCACCACGTAGCAAAATGGGGTATGTCAATGGCTTTCTCCCATTGAGGGTCTCGGTCGTTCGAGGCTGCGTATGTTAGGACCCCGGCCAGTCGGCTGGGGGGGGGACTCTCGGGTACTGACATTACGATAGGGGACGAGAAGCAGCGGCCGGTGCCGCGGCTCTCGTACCACGCCAGTGGAGCCCCCCACCAACATCGCAGAGAATAATAATAACATGGCAATTCGAAGGATATACATCAAAGTACGAGTATGTACTGGCAGACGTACAGAGAAGCTTGTAACAGGGTCTCAGCCGCCGACTGGTGGCCTCTGAAAGAATGATGCGTGTGGCAACCCACGCCGCACGCACAGCAGCAGCAACTTGCACGTGAGCTAGAGGCGGGGCGCATTGCTATGGGGCAGCGCCGTCGGCCTCACAGGTTGTCGGCGAGGTACACCCTGGCAACCCAAAACCTGTCCATGGTTGTGTACTGCTGTACAAGTACGTATATATGAGGTACCAGGTATCATACAGCAGCAGTAGCAGCAAGCAAGGTCAAAGCCTTCGACTTGACCCCCACGTACGCGGGGGGAGCAGCATTGTCGTGCTGCCGCCCACCAACTTGAAAGGGCCGCATGAAAAGCGTCGTCTGCTCACGCTCGCTCGCCCGTGTTTTCGCTCCTACTCTGCGCTCCGGGCCTGGTCACGCGCAGCGAAGCTGCGAGGGCATGGCTGCATTTGTTTTGGCAGAAAAGCTCTGAAGCTCGGTCCAGGGCTTTTCCCCTTCTTTGTCAGTACTGTGTGTAAATAGGCTCCGATCCCAGACCTGAGGAATTGTTCTCAAGGCATCAAATTATCGGGATGTTTTCCTAGGGGAGGGTGCACTTAATTTGGTTTTAGAGTCGGTTTGAGCTTTTCCCGTCGTGGGTACTACTGTCCGAAAATGTAAGGTCCGTACGGGTATTACTAATTGTACCAATACTTTCTGCATACCCCTTTATCCTGAAATGTAAGGACTGTTGGGGCATTAATCTGACTATCAAAACGTTCTTTCATTTCCGGACAGGGTGAAATTTTCTCCTGTGTGTGCAATCTTAAGGAAAACACACCCTGCCTTTGCAAGTACGGGGTTTTATCACTGCTGCCGGTAAGCGCTGGGGCTGGGATCCACGGAGACGAAGCTACTGCCGCTGTTATTGCAGTCTGGTGCTGGTGTTGTGGTGGTCTGGCCACACGCACGCACTCAAAACCTGTGTCTCTGGGCTCTGGGCAGATGATGGTACGGGTAGGGACACAACAGCCTGCGCCGGCCCTGACTTTCGACCCCCGCACAGGGACAGAGCACAGGCTCCCGGAAACACAACTAGGCACATACTACAGGGGGGGCATCATACCGCCACACCGAGAGAGTGGTGGGCCGCCCTTTGCGGCGGCAATTGTCTGAGTATCCGAGCACGACCCTGACTTTCGACCCCCGCACAGAGACAGAGCGCAGGCTCCCGGAAATACAACTAGGCACATACTACAGGGGGGGCATCATACCGCCACGCCAAAAGAGTGGTGGGCCGCCCTCTGCGGCGTTAATTGTCTGAGTGTTCGAGTTGCACCAGGGGTCCCTCTCTGTCTCGCACGCGCATCACTCGGCACGTCTTGCCTCGTGGCAGCGGCGGGACCTCGTATAGCCTGGCAGCGGCGAGACTGCCCCGTCAATTACCATCGCCCGTCTTGCTATATCGTACTGCTTTCAAAGCCTGTGGTTGGTTCGTCCTTAAAAAAAATGCCTTACGTATAGGCCCTGTGCTTATAAATAGTGTTTCGTTGGTGACATCTGTCTTTTCTCCCCTTCGCCGATTGGTTGATCTTCTAAAGAGCTTTTCCCGGCTGTCGACCACTAGCTAGCTCGAGACATTGTTTTGTTTTTTTTACTTCTAATAATAAGGGCCGTTCCTAACGAACGAAAAAAGTCACGATACGTGAGGTTTTTGTCGTGAATCACCGTGAACTACCTGCGAGAGTTGGCCCCACCCTCAAATACACTTGGATTTGAAAATGTCGGATTTTCGACAATTTGAAAATATCACGAAACGTGGCGAAAGAGCACCTATTTTCTTTTAAAAATAAATCTCACGAATCGCAGCGAATCGTGATATTTTGTCATGCCAAAACGTCACGAATCGTGATTTTGTTTTGTTCGTTAGGAACGGCCCTAAACAACAATTCAGTTATCATACCTAACTGTCAACTTTAACTGTGCATAGCCCAAAGCGAACTGAGCAAATTGTGTTTGTACAAAAAACAACCCCAAGGAAAGCCTTGCTACAAGTATAAACTCTTGTGGAGTGGACGGTCCGCTTTCTAGTAGTACAAGCTGGTTCCACGAAAAGGCGTAAAATTCCACCTTCGGGAAATAACAAACGGAATACACTGTTTTTTTCAACACTAAAGATATCCACACGACCGCATGAACAAGGGGAACACATCGGTGAAGCGATTTTTGTCGTGCGAGTTGTAGTTCGCGAGATATGGACATTGTCGTACTACTTGGGGAGGCGCTATTTCACATAGGGATGGTATTCCTATAGTAAAATCAAGATAATTTGAAATCAGGCCATATATCGGTCAGTACGTCCACATATTCGACACTAGACATGTTGACATGATCGCATCAACAAGAGGAAGACGTTCGTGACACTTGTTTTGATTTGCAAGCCGTGAGGGGCTGTTATAAGAAACGCCTCCCAAAGTACTAGAACAATATATGGAGCAACTTTGGCACCTTAGGGGAATATTTACTCTTCACGGGAATCATTTTTGCGCTTTGGTTTTTGAGATTTGGAAAACGAAATTTGGCAGGGTTGTGGGCAACAACAAAACAAAAAACATGACGACTGGACTTTTTTTTTAAAGTAAATATTCCGTGCGTGAGGGGCGTTCAAAGTTGCCGAAAAATTCAGAAAAATGCAAGAATGTCCCTAAAGAACGGAAAAAAAAAAAAAAAAAAGTCCAGCCGTCAGTTTTTTCGTAGTGTCATGACGCACAACCCTACCAAGTTTCGTTGTCCAACTCTCAAAAACCAAAGCGCAAAGTTGCGAAGGTGTAAAGCTCTGGCTGTCGCTGGAACCAGCTCGTAGTACACGTAGCATATTAAAATAGTAGCGTTACTTGTTACTTTCTCCCCGCTACGACACACGCAGTATATTAAAACAGTTACTTGTTACTTACGTGCTCTAGCTTTGAATTTTGAAGCTTCTTTCGCTAGCTCCTCGCCACTAGCTGACGGAAAATATGTAGATATGCACGATTGGCCCGCAAGTAACGGGCACAGGAAAGAAAGAGCCGCACATCGCCAGCAAGTAAACATTTCAGGCAAGTACATACGGACAGGAAATAGTCTGCACTCTTCGCCAGCAAGCAAGCAACACATTGTTTTGTCAGTCCGCTAAAGAAGCAACCACAAGCCACGCACAAGGCTCAACTTTTTGCCGCAAGGCTATCGTCACCACACACAACAGTCGATTGTGAATACCGCCACGAGGTCGGAGGTCGGAGCTGCGGGTGCCTCTCTCCCCCGGCTTCGTGGGAGGCGTTGTCTGGGCAGAGGCTCCACGGCTTCGTCGCGCTGCAACCGATTCTTAGTCCCAACGGCGTTTAATGGGAAAAGTGCAAGACCTTGACTTTGCGTTCGTTGGGTGCACCTGGTATATATGTATATATTTTGATCTGCGGCCGCTCGGGTGCTTCGAGACCTCCTCGAATTTGACTTCGCTTCAGACCGGATTCCCACTCGGGACCCGTTTCGACGTCCTCGCGTTGGCTTTCTCGCCCGCTCTTCTCGAGGGTCGCGTCCCTCAACCTCCGCCCCTCACTTTCCGCCCGCGCGCACTCTCGGGTCAAGCGCCGCCGCTGAGCGCAGCGACCTCGAAGTGGGAGGATCTCGCGGAGATGCTTCGGTTCTATTCACCGCCGAGGAAGCTATTTGCGGTGCTGTTGCTGCTGAGAAAGATGTTTGTGGTGCTGTTGTTGCTCCGCGGAGACGGAGGAATACGAGTCAACTCAAAATGAAATATTTCGCGTCAATTAAAAAATCAAAGATCCACGGAGGAATACAATACGAGTACCAGGGTGTATACGAGTACACATATCTCGTTTTTTGTTTTCGCGAGAGCTTCGATATATTTTCTCTTCGATAGACATGTCATTCTCGCAAGCACGACCGACCGCTTTCTCTAGTCGATATCCCTGGGCGGGTGGCCTTCAGCCTCTTCGACTCCCTCCACCACGTCGTCCACCGTACATGTAGGTACAGGAACTACAGCAGCAAGCAGCAGCAGCAGTTTGGACAAACAAAAAACTCGGTTTAATAGCTACGAGCAATATTTTTCTCGGGCGAATTATCACTGCTGTACCAGGTATAGTAGAAGTAAATCAGACCTTCAAATTGAAAAAGGACCTTTTAGGTGAGGTGATCAACGACCGACTACAGATTGAATCGCCAGAGTTCGATTCCGACGACCACTCTTTTTTTTTTTTTTTCTCGTTTTTTTCTGTCTCGGATCTGATTATTGAATATTACCTGGTACTCATTATGTACGTGTTCCTACCCGCTGTTGACAACGATGTTACATGATTATAATCATATCATACGTACGTACCAGTATATAGTCTACATACATGATATTTTTGGTGTTCAAAACTTGAGGTACTGCGCGTATTGGCAGTAATATATGTATCAGAGTCCGCTGCACACACCAAAACTGAGCCCATGGTGCATTTCTAAGACTGAGACTGAAAAACAGACGAGGTTGCGAACTGAGCATCAACACTATTCAGCCTGTCTGTATCTCCTTCTCCCTGCAACACTTGGCATTGCCTTGATTTTGTACGTATGTATCACATATCAAAACACGAGCGAGAGCCATCACATTATATTGACTGATACTGAGAAATGAGATTGCGAACTGGAATTTTAACACTTAGCATTTGTTCCTTCTACCGGCAACACTTGGTATTTCCTTGATTATATACGTTTTTGTCAGGTATCTACATCGAAACACGAGCGAGCGCCATCACATTAAATTGTCGTAAGGATGGTACGAGGTGTACCAGGTACCAAATAAATTATGTATATTTTCCTATCCGGAGCATGGGTGCCGGCGAATGCCGGCACCCATGCGAAGCCCTTGTACAATTATAGGAATAGTGCTGCTGTACGGCAGTACTAACAAGCGCAACAAACATAACTTTCAATTTCCAACAACAAAAACCAAAGTTATAAGACCAACACGAGTGAACGTGCACCAGAGATGGTGCCTCGTCCTTCTTCTATGATGGGGGCGGCGCCCAACCCTTATAGGCGTGTCTTCTGAGATCTGGCTTCTAGCTGCCTAGTCTACATGTCCTTCGTAGGTATGGGGTCGTTTGCATGTGGTCTCGCCCATAGCTTCGCGGATACTCGAGTATCCCAAGACTTCGTCCGTAAACACGATACGCCCCCCTCATCAAGACGACTACGAGTGCGTGTCTTTGTCTTTGGTTCTGATAAAATTACGTACGACGCTCGTAGCCGGTACCAGGCTCACGTGTGTCGGCTCCTCCAGTATATAACCCCCCTTGGTGTTGCTGGTGTTGCTGGTGCTGATTGTGCTGTTCTGTATTGCTTGCTGCTTAGGTACTGCGTACGGGTTCGCACACCGTTGTTTCTCTTGCGTCGCCCTCATTTGGAATGCTCGCAGGTAGTCTAGTTGGGTATGGATGTGAATCGTTCTATGCATACACGCGCCGTAGATGGGAATTGTTGAGTGTACTCAGTAGCACAAGGCTCGGATCCCATACCCAGGTTGAGGGACATTTTCCAAGACATTAAATTATTGAGATGCTTTCCAAGGGGAGAGTTCATTTAACTTGGTTTTAGAGTTTGGTTTGGGTTTTCACGTCGACGATACCTTTTAACCGAAAATGCAAGGACCGTATGAGTATTAATATGAGTACCAAGAACTTCTTACATTTCCGGACAGAGTGGTACTGCTGTATAACCTTTGTCCGAAAATATAGGAAATGTTTGAACATTAATATAAGCATTGAAAATATCTTATATTTGCGGACAGCGTGTGGCATATTTTTCTGTGTGCAATCTGAAGGAAAACCCGTCCTGCTTACTGCAAGTACGGGGTTTGCTCGCTGCTGCAGGTAACCGCGAGGGCTCGAATTCACAGAGGCAAAGCTACTGCCGCTGGGTATGTCGTCTGGTGCTGGGGTTGCTGTGGTGTGGCTACGCGCCCGCACTCAAAAGTTTGTGCATCTGGCCTCTGGGCAGATGGTGACGTGTAGGGATATAGCAGCCTGCGCTGGCCCTGACTTTCGACCCTCTCACAGGGACAGAGCGCAGGTTCTCAACAACAACACTAGGCACATACTACAGGCGGGACATACCCGCCACACCATGAGGGTGCTGGGCCGCCCTCTGCGAAGGCGATTGTCCGAGTGTCCGATCTGCAACAGCGCTATCTCTCTGTCTCGCACGCCGGCGCGTCTCGCTTCCTGGCAACGCCGAGACTGTCAGGCCTGGCAGCGGCCACCAATCACCACCGCCCATCCTTACATAAAACTACATACTTAATACATGCGGGCTTCGGAAGCTTTCCTCGGCATATCTTCGTTTTTGACAGCCACTTTTTTATTTTTTTTATTTCATCCCATTCATTATCTTCGCCCTTCCTTTCTCTCTCCTCCCTAACGTAACTCAGATCCGGGGTCACAAAGTAGGCTCCTCTCCCTCGTCCCTCACTACGGTTCTTGCCTTGCATTTTTTTATCGCGAGAAGACTTCAGCTTTTTCTTCCCTCGTCGACTCGCATCGAATTGTGCCTACCCACTCTCAGCCTTTAAATGCCGAAGGAGAAGTTACTTGCTTCCCGGAAGTTCTTGGCTTTCTTTGCTTTCTCCTTTCATCGCGACTACTTGCTTCCTGTCTTTGTTTCCTATGTTTTTGTTGGCGAGAGCTTTTTTCTTTTTTTTCGGTTTTGGGTTCGTGCGTGTACCCAGTGAGCACGGCAGCGCGGGCGAGCCCGGCGCCATCCCGGGTATGGGAGGGCGCTGGCCAGTGAGGGGGGATGAGAAGGAGCGCGGTCGCCTTTTTCGTCGCTAGGCGTGGCGTGTCCATTGAGACACGCGAGGGAAGCATGAAGGGACTTTGTCTGCCTTTTGCTGCTGCTGGGATCAATCCAGTATGTCCGAATTATAAGGGTCCCTTCAGTCTGTAAAATAACTTTCGCGATTACTTACTTGCTGTCTTTGTTTCCTATACTTTTGTTGGCGAGAGCCTTTTTCCTTTTTCGAGTAGGAGTACGTAAGGTATGTGCGTCTTTCTCAATGTTGTGGATTTGTTTTTTTGGTACTTCACAACTTGATGGACGACTGTGCTGTGCTGTGCTTTCTATTTCATACTCTCTCTATACATACAAATTATTATGTATAGAGGAGAAATAGAAAACGAAGTAGAGGAAGACATGGCAATGAAAAAATAGAGGTGAGTGTTTATTTTCCGAATTCGGGGAGACGAAGAAGGTACGTTTTTAATTATTTATCCAAGGTTCAACTGGAAATTTGGAGAAATTTGATTCGAATAGGCCAATAAAAAAGATCCGGATTTGTGTGACAAACCTACTCGAAATCAGACATCAAGACCGAACTCCCAACAATGCGGGGGAACGAAACTGCTGTGTCATAAAAAATAAGTGGCGTGTCAGCGACAGAAGAGACGAAACAGCAGTGTGCCGCTCCGCTATCGCCTGATTGATGTTGGCAAGCAAGGGCGTCGTACGCGCAAGGTGCACAGTAGGTGCAGCGGCCAGCAGCAGCAGCAGCAGCAGCAAGCAGCAATCAGCAGCAGCAGTGTATTATACGGTAGTAGCAGCACCACGGCAAGAGGCGAGAGGCGTTTCTTCCGAGCACGTCCAGAGTCCAACTTGGATGCTTGGCAAATACTGCTGTAGACCGCGGCGACCTCGCACCGCCGTCCGTGCTGCTGCTGCTGCTGCCGCTGCCGCTCTGCTGCAGCTAGCTGCAGCAGCCGCTGCCGCTGCTGTTGATACTTGAACTGCATGTGCGGGAAAACGGTTGCAGGAAACCGTGATGCGGAGAGCTGGGAAAAACAGTTGTGACAGAGAGGGGGTTGGGGCGGTTTGGGGGGGTGATGTGATGGCCGTACGATTTCTCTCTTTATTACTGGCACGGGACTGTCCGGTTTGTACTCGCTCTGAGATTACAGCATGCTCATCGGTAAGGGTGGGTCTTAACGAGCAAATCAAAAATGAAAATCAAAAATGAAAATGACGAACAGCCTTTTGTGTTTTGATAAAAAAACGCAGTTGAGTCCAAACGACAGCCAACTTTATCTGAAAAAAAAAAACGAAAATGCTCGCAAACACTCGCGGTGCAACTTCTTTTTTGAATCACGGCATAGTTCAACCGCCACCGCATATGGACTCGCGGCGAATGCACCCAACGGCGCAGCTGGATAAACCCAACTCGCACGCGCGAGGCACCCCTGAGAGCAGGTGGTGCTCGTGGTCCAACCCGCTCCCTCGGGAAGGCCCTGGAAGTTGTGTTTGGGTCCTCGCCGTTTGTCGGCAGACATTGGGCCGCTCTCTGGCGCCCCCATCGCAAAATATATCGCCACAGTCACCTCCTGGCCCTCTGGTTTCTTGCATAGGCACAGCTTGGTTATACCCTACCCATATGTGCTGGCTTTGATGGCGCACAAGACCTGCAGCAGCCCCACGCACTACTCCACCCACCGTGCGCTTGCGAACCGGTCGTACTATGTTCCTCTTGGCGATGATATCCCATAATCAGATAATATTGCACCCCTTTTCATTAAAATTAAACCCTCTGACAATAAAAAAAAACGAAAAAAAAAAACTGAATTTTCGGCATCTCTACTGCTATTTTTTGCTGTTTGACCAATGAGGCTCGATTGTTCTTTCGTTCTGCTTTTCGTTTTTATTTTCATTTTTTATTTTCATTTTTTATTTGCTCGTTAAGACGGGCCCTAAAAAACAACGACAAAGCCGATAGGTTTTACGACCTTGCAAGCTGTAGTCCCGTTCGATAGTTATATTCGCCCGAGAGTGTTGCTTTTTTATGTTTCTTTGTACTGTCCATCGATAAAAAAACAATGTTTTTGTGAACTATCCAACAATAATTGTTGCGGGGGGAAGTGCTTTCAACTTAGTTCGTATGGCTTTCAGAGTACATAATGGATTTTTACTAGAATCCTGACCCGCAACCTCCTCTCTGATATCAAAAGTGCCAGCGCCACATGTGAGATTGTAATGGCACCATTGTTCGGTTTGTGGAACTGCATTGCATCTATCTATATGTAGAACTCTAGTGGCTGGAATATTTCCTTGGGTGTTGCTCTATAGCTCGTATGATCTACTCGTACGGAGGTCTATTTGGCGGATGTTTCGCGGGCCGACATTTCCATACCATTGTGGTACAATGCGTACCAATGCCATGTATGTGGGCCATCTTGTGTGGTCTATGCGTTATGACAGTGGGATACCGTTTTCCATAGGTCGGTAGGTAGTGGATGTTCTCCTACGTACGTATAGGAAGAGTATTTTGCGGTACCATAAGGTAGGGCTAGTATTTATGGCATAGCCGCGTGAGTGCCTTTTGTGGTACGATATGGAACTAGGACTCGGGCAGGATTTGCCTACCTGAGCGCTTCCTTTTTGTCTTCTATTTTACCACTTCATTTTCCCCCCTCCTCTTCGGAGGAGGCAATAACCTTACTCGTACACACTTTCATCTATCTTCCCACCGCATTATGGCGCCTCGACTGCCGACCCACCGCTCTGCGTGAGCAAGGCCACCAGCCGTATAATTGCACGTACGTGCTGTGAGCTGTCAGATCTGCACGTACTTTTGCACCATCTTTACCCTTGCTCCCACCCGGACCTGATCCCACCCGGATCCCATTTGACACCCTGCTCCCACCCACAAGGTGCAGAAATATAATCAGCCCTCCGCAGGAGCCGCCGGAGGCCCACCTGGCACCTCGATCCCATTTGGTACCCATGTAGGCCATACATATCTACAACAACTCCTGCTATACATATAACCGTATTGAATGTACGTGCAGATTCGTTAGACTCGCACGTACGTGCAAGTTCTCCGGAGCCGGAGCAAGGCACTGCGCCTAGCACCTCTGCACCGGGTTTATCCAACACCACACACTTCTTACAAAAAAAAATCCAGATATATTTATTTATTTTCCGGTTCGGGAGTACAATCTGGTCAAAACAATAAAATAAGGGCTTTAGCCAAAATCAGGTACACCTGGTCACTTTGGTCCCAAAAACAGGTACTACACTAAAACCAAGTACAAATCACACGCTAGGACACATCTCATTGGCCAGCCTCACATCGTACCTGATTTTGGCATGAAATGATCAGGTACACCTGGATTTGTCTACTTTGGTTAGCTTTCAACTGATTTTGGCGACTTTTGAGCCAATCAGAGGCCATACGTACACTGTTTCCTTACGTCCGACATGAAGACATTAACACACTACGTACATACGACCCGCCACAACGACTACAGAACATATCATACGCGCGCATACAGCACAATGGATCTGGTGTTATATATTGCGTACTGCTGTTTGCTGACACGGTACGGAAAGCGAATAGATCAGTCTCAAATGAACTCGATGTTTTGTTCGCATGCTATCAATGTGGCTAGGACTATACACATACGTACATGGTACAAGAATACGGAAATACACGTCGTAGGAGTGAGTGTGATCACGAAATCAATGAAAGCATACGACAGATATTAATACCCGTACTGAAAATAACATACAACATTTATATATCAAGAGTTTGGAGGACACACATTCGCTATTCTTCTGTTCAGGCGCAAATTCAAAAGTATGTTTGATCATTTCTCAAAGCCAAAAAGTCCTGAAAAACACCGTTCGTGGCGCGCGTTTTTTACTTGGTTTTAGTATATACCTGATTTTGGCTCAAATGGATTAGGTATACCTGATTGTGGCAGTTGCCCATAAAATAATCACCCTGCATTTTTGATTTTATTATTATTAGCTTTGCCATCCTGCAATGTGCAGCATGAGCTTCAACATTGTTCACTCATAACATTCCCGAAAGCAGAAAACCACGGAAACCAAGTTATTTCGTACCGGAATTAGAGTTAATCATTTATTTTCCGAGTTCGGGCACACGAAATAGAAGGTACTACTGTTGTTGTACTATTGCATATAACCACGAAAAAGACACAAATCACACCCACAGCAGGCAGCGCAGCGCCGTGCTGTGAGCCGTGTTCCTGGGCTTTCTCTTTCTTTCGAACATACAACTTTTTGTTGTCCTGGAGCATGGAACTCTTGGCATTTGCAAGTCGCCTGTACGTTGCTTTCCCCCAACGTTTTGTGGTGTACGACTGCTGTCGGGTGCTTTGCCACATGTCACATACCAGTACTATTGCAGTACAATACAGCGGTAGATGGGTACTCCACGTTCAGTTGTACGTACGTGCAAGTACGTATTTCGCTGCATTGCACCATGCATCTCTTGGTACTTTCAAGTCGGTCCTTGCACCACATCGTGGACCTCTTCTGCCCCTTTCGTTGCGCGAGCGTAGCGATTTTGCTTTCTTCGCGATATTTTTTCCTGCTGGAAGATTGATATTCACCACCATCGTTTATGTCCTGTATTTGCCGTCATACATACGGAGCTCTTGGCATTATCAAGTCGCCAGTTGCAGCTAATGTATGTCCCTCTTTCACCCTTTTCACATCTGTACGGTATATTTGTACAAGGCTTTCGTACGAAGTGGTCATACTAAGGGCGGCACAAGAAAAACTGGTTATCTCGACAGCAGCAGAGCATCAACGTAATAATGCACAGCAGCAGCAGCAACAACAACGACAGCAAAAACGACAGCAGCAACTGCACTGCTACATCTTCACCTAAAACCGAGGAGTGCGGACAAAGCGTTTAGACGAAGAAGGGAACTAATAAAGTAAACAACGTGTCCGTACGAACTCGCGATTTTTTTTTTATTATGCTGATGCCTGCTGGTAAAATATGTACTTACAGTACCTCTTACGTTAGTACGTGCTGTTTAATACGTAGATCATAGAATATGCCAGCCCCGAGGAAAGGCGTTGGCTTTGGGCCTCATTCCATTTGTTTTGTAGACAACAAAAATGTACCACGGTTCCTGGTATACCTGTACTGCTGTACGAGTAGCCTATAGAAGAAGATCATACCTGTACTGCGGTACGAGTAGCCTATAAAAGAAGATCAACTGAAAACTTGGACGTATGCACAGTTTCCTGGCTTGTAACTTGTGCCGACCATGCAGGCATGCGGTGTTTGTTTGCTGGTAGGCGCAACCGGACAGGAAAACTATCAATTTCTCCTGATCTATCTCCTATAGAAATCTCGATATCTCCCGATCTCTCTCCGATGCCGAAACATAGTTGTTTCCTGGTTTGGATGTAGAGCATACCACGCCGCGGGCAACCTCTAGCCCCCTAGACCACGGGTCCAAATGATAACTTCCAGGCCGTGGTCTGCATGCACTGGCCTTACCCATCATGAAGCGGGTTGATCGTGCCTTGATTCTATGTCGAGAGTCAAGTTCGAAGGTCTGTCGTCGTATAACCTGATTTGTAGCAGCGTGTTGGTACTGTGCAGTGGATCGAGAATACATCAAATTGCCCCGCGTGAAAGAATAGTTGTTTAACGGATTTGTACTGCTGCAACAATGTGATAAAACAATATCCCCCCCCGAGTTGGTTCTTAGCAGGATGCAGCTCACCCTCCATGCGACTCACCCTATGCCTCACGGCGCTTCGCGCTTGGTGCAAGTAATGCCTGCCTGGTTGGTGAAAACCCAACGTGCTCCGTCCCGGCATTGTAGGGATGCGAGGGTCTATGGTCATACGACTACGGCCGTGCACGACATGAGTACACCGCCCCCCTCCTCTCACTGCGTGAGCTAGATAATCAGGGTACCGTTTTTTTTTTTGGCGGTCACCAAGGCTGGCGGTCGAGTTAGATCATTTGTGCGGGGTGGAGAACCTTTGCTCCGCACAAGGGGAATGCTCGTGTCACGTAGTGTGATATGGTAAGGCACCTTCGAGGCAGTTACATAGTGCTCCCATTGCTGTCTCTTCTGGAAGTGGCAACACCATAAATTAAATTAACGCATTGAAGCTGTCATCCATATGCAAGTCCGCTTCACAAACGGTTCTTAGTAGGATGCAGCTCACCCTTCATGCGACTCGCCCAACACCTCACGGCGCTTCGCGCTTGGTGCTAGCAATGTCTGCCTGGTCGGTGAAAACCCGACATGCTCCGTCCCGGCATTGTAGGGATGCGAGGGTCTATGGTCATATGACTACGGCCATGCATGAAAATGAAGTACCCCCCCCCCCCGCTTTTCCTACATCGGTGTACACGAAAGAGCAGCAGCAGCAGCAACATACGAAACAGCAGCAGCAGCAACAGCACAGGAATACATACCCAAATATTTAGATATCCTTCTTATGGTATTGGAAGAGTCGATAGTATGGTATCAAGTGAGGAACAAATATTGTGTGGTTGTACATTGTCGTACTTAAACTGAAAAGTCCTCATAACGATTCCCTCGTAAATTATTTGACGGTTCAACAACTCACAGCTGACGTATTTCTATTTTTTCTGTTTTATCAAAAGCAGCAGCAGCTGTACGTACAGCAGCACACAGCAGCAGCAGCAATAAGCAGCAGCAGGCAGGCAGAGGAGAGCACCAGAGCAGGACCTTCCCCCGTGCCCCCATGTTCTTGTTTCTCTGTGATACTCTGTCTTGCGTTGTCCAGATCACAATGTCGAGATTTGCTTGAAAATATACATACGTTTTGCTGTCTGTCTGTCGTTGCTGACAAAGAAAACGTAGCAGTAGGTGTCGTGCGCACGTTACGGCAGATGCTGACACAGAGCCAGCAGAAGAACAGCAGCAGCAGCAGCAGCAGGCAGGCAGGCAGAACAGCAGAGCAGAGGAGGACCTTTCCCCTTCCCTTTGTGTTCTTGTCTCCCTGTTGTGATGCTCTGCCTGCGTTGTCGTCCTAAACTCCGTGTCTTCGTTGCTGAGAAAGTAAAGTACGGACTAGTCGTGCTGCTGTCAGCAAAACATGAAAAGTGAAAAAGCTAAAAAAAAAAGTACGGCAAGCAGAAATCGAAGAGCTGTCTATCGAAAGTTGGGCCGTTCGTGACGAACAAGAGATGTCTCACGGTCCACTCATATGTAACGACTGACCCAGGTTTTCGTAAATATACTATTAATGGAGGTACCCTGAACTATGCCAGGGCGGAGCCGGTACAACGGACAAAAACAAAAATATCAAAGAATAACTGGGCCACGATCCACACCCTATAACGCAATCCACTGATCAGGTGAATTGACACAATATATGCCGGCATCCGCGCGGAGCCCTTGTAGTAGACAAAAAAAAACAAAAAAAACAGGGCCAGCCACCACAAACAGGTAGGTACAAACGCAGTCGTCCACGTACCAACCGACCCACCCACACCCACCCACGTACGCACCAACCGATCGACACACGCACCAACCAATCCACCCACCCACCACAACAACAGTAGCATGGAATCAGTATACAGCAGCACAGTAGTACAGCAGTAGTAGTAGTAGTCCTTATTATATAATACGCTTCAGTGTATCGTACAGCAATAGTAGTAGTAGTATATAACCCATCAGCAGCAACAGCAGCATCAGTCCAGAAAATAGCAACACGTACGTAGAGCAGACAAAAAAAAAATGCCGGCATCGATGCGGAGCCCTTGTTTAGCAAGTACGTACAGCAGTGGCCCTTTTTCGTTTTTTTTAAATTTATTTTGTGCGTCCGAGCTTTGTATCTTGAAATTTGCGTAAAAACGGCTATCTCGCCAAGTTTTGGGTCGATTTCGATTCTGACCGAAGTTCTGGAGATCCATTTTTTCACTTTTCTTGGACTCTTTGAACAACAATATGTTGATTTTAGTGTGGAACAAGAATATATTGAAATTAATGTGTGGAAATATTTATCTTGAAATTAGTGTGTTTATTTTTACTTGATTTTAGTGTAGGGGTTAGACCCCGGGCGGAAAATCCCTCCGAAAACGCTGTGAACCCTTATTTCCCGCGGATCCGCCCCGTTCCAGGGGACAGAGCGAGGCGTCCCCGGGAGGCCGCCTTCCCCTGCCCCCCGCTCGCCGAGTTCGGCACCTGGGCCCGTTCTCTCGGCGGGATCACCGGGGGTGACGCATGGAGCGGCCGGGACGCGGATGCGGCACCGATCGGGGTCGGATGGCGCGCGTTAGAGCCGGCCCCCCGCGGCGCATACCGAAACCGGCATAGTCGTGAAGATCCAAAACGACATCACCATCACTACCGAAGCGTATTATATAATAAGGATGCGGCACCGGCGCCCGTTCTCTCGCCAGGGCTTACGCGTGGGGCGGCCGGGGTACGGGTGCGGCGCCGATCGGTGTCGGGCGGCGCACCGTAGAGCCGGTTCCCCGCGGGACATACCGAAACCGGCATAGTCGTGAAGATCCACAACGAAATCGCCATCACTACCTAAGCGTATTATATAACAAGGACTATTGATAGTGGTATCCCGAACTATGCCAGGGCGGGGCCGGTATAGCGGGCAAAAACAAAAATACCAAATAATAACTATTACGGAGGCCCATAGTATCCAGGCCCGGCGGATTTACTTTTTTTATTCAATTTTCTCGGAATTATTGTGTTTGTGGTCATTTTTTTCCGCTCTTTTTTCGAGGAAGCTATCTGCGTTTGGACTAACTTGCGCTTACTCAGCCGCACACAGGGGCGCTACAAAGCAGTACTTACAACCGACGGAAAGCCGAGGACTTTAGCTTTCCAACGATGCTACTTGTAGCCGAAACGATAAAGTTGCACATGAGGCAGAGGTGGGAAGGTGGGTACGGCTGCCCATCTTTAGACCCAAGTATCTCAAGAACGACCAAGAGTTGCGGAAAACGCTTACAGGATTCTGCGGCCGACATCCCTAGCTTTCCATAAATGCATAATACGCCAACTTCCGAGGAGATCTGGTCTTGAAACATCTCCCCCCGTGAAATATAGTACGATTTGAGTACCACTATTTTACCACCTCTGCTCTCACCTCCAACAACATACTTTTGGCTACAAGTTGCATCATTGGAAAGCTGAAATCCTCGGCTTTCCGCGGGTCTTAAATATGGGTGTACAGTGTGCCCTCTGTGGGTCTGCGTGGCTGCTGATTACTCCACATGCAAATACGTTCCGTAGAAAATCAGGGAAAAATTGGCCACACAAACAAAAATTCCGAAATGAAAAAGTACATCCGCTGGGCCTGGATACTATGGGCCTCCGTAATAGGCCACGATCCACACCCTATGACCCAATCCACTGATTGATCAGGAATATTGACACACGCAGTTAACCACGTACCAACCCACCCACCCACACCCACCCACCCACGTACGCACCAACAGATCGACGCACGCACCAACCGATCCACCCACCCACTACAACAACAGCAGTGTAAATCAGTATACAGCAGCACCAGTACGTACAACAGTAGTAGTATTATTAATAGTAGTATACAACCCATCTACAGCAGCACCAACTGAACAGCAGCAGCAGTCAAGAAAATACCAGCACGTACGTAGAGCGGACAAAAACAAAACTCCGGCATCGATGCGGAGCATTTGTTTAATGTAGCACGTACGTACAGCAGTGTCCCTTTTACGTTTTTTTTTTGTCGATTTTTGTACGTCTGAGCTTTTTATCTTGAAATTAGTGCAAAAACGGCTAACTCTCGCAGTTTTGGGCCGATTTCGATTCTGACCGAAGTTCTGGAGATCCAATTTTTCACTTTTTGGGAACTCTTTAAAAACAAATATTGATTTTAGTGTGGAAAAAATGTCTTGATTTTAGTATCGAGTTTTTTATCTTGAAATTAGTGTGGATATTTCGACTTGATCTTAGTGTAGGGGCTAGACCCCGGGCGGGAAAGTCCTCCGAATACGCTGCGAACCCCTCCCTCCCCGCGGATCCGCCTTGTTCCAGGGGACGGACCGAGCCGTCCCCGGGAGGCCGCCTTCCCCCGTCCCCCGCTCGCCAAGTTCGACACCTGCGCCCGTTCTCTCGGTGGGGTCGCCGAGGGCCGACGCGTGGGGCGACCGGGGCACGGGTGCGTCGCCGATCGGGGTCTGGTGGCGCGCGGTAGAGCCGATCCCCCGCGGGGCATACCGAAACCGGCATAGTCGTGAAAATCCCAAGCGACGTCATTACCATCACTACCGAAGCGTATTATATACCTGATAGTAAGGATAGGCATTTTTTGTATCTTACAAGGTTCCCTTCGGGATGTTGGTCACTTGAAATCCCGGGGGTTTCGCAAGTCGAAAAGAGATCGCACATGCTTCGTAGATCTCTTTTTTTAGCAACATGTGGTATATTAGACTGCTGTCTTGTTTAAAGGAAAAAATAGTGCGTAGCGACCGCCATTGCTAACGAAAAAAATATGTCACGAGGTGATATCATATCTGAGGTACAGTGGGCTACCGGTGTATATAAACTTTAGTTCGTTGTCCAGGCTCAACGACTTATTTTGTTTCCGACGTCGATCTAGCTATTTTGTGTAGTAGGGTTTAATATCGATCCCACACTGGTGAGCTGTGTTTTAAAACCGAAGTTTTCTTTTGTTCGTGCCAACCTAAGCTCGTTATTCTTGACCCATATAGTTTATGAACTGCAGGCACCCACTACTACAAGTATTTGTGTTGAATGGTGATTTGTTATGTCGAATAGATCCACGAACAAGTCGTGAATCGCGACGACATTTCGTGTGCCCGAACTCCGAAAATAATGAATTAACTCTGATTCTGGTACGAAATAATATAACATTGCAAATTCAATCTACTGTAATTATTTTGTTGTTTTGCCCAGATTGCACCCCTGCACCCTGCCGCACCTGAAAATACTAAATGTAAAACGTTTTTTTTGTTGTGCGGTTTGACGCGTAGAAGCACATACCCAAACACAAATAGTTTGGAAGAGTGCGGTAAACCAAGCCGACCGGTACATAAGGTTTTGTGATTAAAAAAAAGTAAATCACGATCTGCAACATTTTTTTTTGTCGTGGCTCGTACTGTCTTGTAGTAAATGCGCCTGACACGCAACCCAACGGTATATTATATTCCAGGACCGGTATAAGGGCATACAGCTGACTCTGCTGCGTACACCGATTGTGGACAGCAAGCGGCTCCCCAAAGCATCCGCTGGGCGCTGGCGAACACGCACGTGGCGGCCTCGAAACCTCGAGGAGGAGGCGGCACAGCGCAAACAAAAACGATGCAAAACACCCTGACAATCCAGGCGAGGCCGGGCAGACAACCTGTGAGATTGACATCTCGCCAGCCGGGCCACACTACAGCAGCACATATCACGCAGAGTGCAGAGAGTATAAATAGTTCAGTACGAAGAATATACACACAGAGCGGACCTACGAAGAGTACACAATAATACCGGTACAACAGAAGAAGTGACTGCTGTATACAGAACAGTACCGGCAGCATAGCACAGAGCACATACAATGAACAATACACAACGATTAAGTACACAGAGCACACACAGTTATATCTAGTTGTGCTGGAGAGCAGAGTGTGCACACAATAAATAGTACACAACGAGGCAACACGGCTGTTCTACTCTGTACAGATGAGTATATGCACAAGATAGTTATGACAGAGCTGTTGCCCGACGAGTCCCGCCCCGGTCCTAGATAAGAGTATTTACTACCTTTTGGGTGGGTACCCTGGTACGCGTTTAGCACCCGAGTACTCGTCTAAGGGTACCCGTCGAACACCTGGGTACCCCGGTGCCCGGGGCCCAGATTCTCGGCGAGTATGATGTGTTATCCATACCCGTGACGGGTATTGGCTGTTTTGTTGTTTTCAATCGCTGCTGTACTGCGTGGGTACATACGTCAAATCAGAGGGGAAAGTTTTGCTGGAATCGCATACATCAAACATGCACACACGCATACACAAAGAAAGACTGAACACAGCAGTAGTTCGTAGCTGTCACAATCCCCTGCTAGGTGTGTGCTACGGGTCGTGCGCACGCAAACAGGACACCACAGCCGTCACAAAGGCAACAATCTGAACAGCGGCTACTACGTGTTATGCAGCTTCTTACTACTACTGCTGCACCAAAATACTCGTATTCGTACGTATGTAGATCGGCCTATTGTTAGATAGAGAGAGGTAAATACAATATGCCTACTCGTACTCGTACTGTACACAGTACTCGTAGATCTTTGTATGTACTCTACGTAGATTCCAAAATCTTGGAATCAAATTTATAAAATTACAGAAAATGCGCATGTGATTTTTCAAGCGTCTCCTACAACTGCTACTACTGCTGTACACAGCCCAGACAGCAGAGCAGACGCATATGGTATCAACTACTGCTGCACGACGCTTGATGTATGCCTCGTTCAATATCGGTGTGATCCTTGCTGTCTCGTGCGTGGCGCGTACTGCGTGTGTTCCGTTCATATGGCGGGTCAAAAACGAACCATCAAAGTTCATGCGTGGATAAAAAAACAGTCGTATGACAGGTTTTCATAGTAGTTGCGAGGCGTGTCAAGTCGGAACGTCTCCCCTGAGTTATTTTCCAGAATTCGCGACTTTGAAGGCCCAGAGCACGCCCCACGGGCCTTCGGCCGGGACCCGCACTTGCGCCGTGGCGTACACGCGCCCCCCCTGCGTGCCCCGCAGCCGACAGCGCGAGAAAAGACCCGCGGCCGGAGATGAAAAGTGAAAGTATTCCGGGAAAATGTCCATTTGGTACCTATAAAAAATACGTGTACGATGTTGTGGGTGGTCTCGTGTGAGAGCTCCTCGGCTTTTCTTAGACGTAGATTTTTGCCCTTTTCACGATAACTGGCGATGAGGCCCACCCGGCGGCACGCAACTCCCTCATCGTGCTCGCCGACCCCTGCTCTGCCTACTCTGCAAAGGACGGCCTCGGCCGTGCCCAACTCATGTCTCACGGGGCTGCGATTTTCCAGGATTCCATGCCTTTTTTGTCACGTGCACATACCATACCAACCAGTACATGATTTTTTGTTCTACACGCAAACCGCATTATTTAAGATTTCGTTTTTTTTATGTAGACGACAAACCCGGATTTTTATACCGGCTCCTTTTACTGCTGATATACACGTACGTACATATGTACGAGTACCAGTACCTCTGCAAGCAGTAACAGAGTATCATATACGAGGTAATTTTTTCAATATGCGATGATATCTGTATAGTATTCATACGTGTGTGGTATTCAGCAGTATGATACTGGTCGGTGTGTGCCTGGATATAGCACCGAGCAGGGCCTCGCGTGCGCTCGCGGGCGTGGACATGCGGGCGGTGGGCGCTGGAGCAACGCTTACCAAGAATATGGTGATGGAGAGCGCACATACAAAATACACACGCTCTTTTTTTTTTACACGCAGCTACATGCATAATCAAAGATTCCTTTTTTTTATGTTGACGACGAACCCGGATTTTTATAAGACGACGTACTACTACCTGTACTGCCGATATACACGACGTACGTACGTACGCACGTATGATACAGTAGTACCAGCACCACAGCAGAAACAGACCTGTGTCACCATGGGTTCATACGTGCGTGGTACACCAGTGTGATACTATAATACTATTAATACTGGTGTTTGTTGTTTTTGTTCGTTTGTCCTCGCGAGTACCCGGGCATTTGCTAAAAAAGATAAAGCTCCATAATAAATAGCAGTAAAAAAACAACAGCCGTAGTACTTGTATATATAACAAAGTAGGATTGTGATTTTTTTGCCCGGCGGCACGTTTTTGCGCCTCGCCCTCTCGGCCGGCCTCGCCGGCGCCGGGCTCGACCCGCGGGGGACCGGCCGGGTAGCGTGCCCCCCGGGCCTCGCCGTCGACCGCGGCCCGTGGCCCGCGCGGGGCGCGCTCGCGAAGCCGAAAAAATAGAGTCGGTTTCACGGGGTACCCCGTCCCACTCGGCCGAGCCGAGCAGGGCAACGTGAAACCCGGTCTCCGCGGCAGATTTGAAAGGTGATTTTGCCGCGTCGGCATCAACACGACGAACGAAGGAGGGCACACCGACGTGCACGTCGAGCGACATAGAACATCTGCACACATGCAGCAACAGCAGCGACGCGACAGCATCTCTGACTTTGTGCAGTCGTATGGATATGACAGGGGGCCATGAGGATGCTGCTGCATCAGGTGTGCCTACTACGAAACGAGGAATCTCACCGCATCGAGTTTTTTACCGCACCAATTTGTCCGAAAATACAAGCAACGTTTCGTATTTAGTTTCACATCCAAACGCTCGTAACAATTCCGGGCATATTGGTAATATTTCAACTAACAGCAAGTAGTGCAGTATCATAGGTACCACCAGGTACACACCTGGTGCGTATCAGGTGCGTATCATGCGTCCTCTCATAAGATACAGTCACAGCAGCAGCAGCAGCAGTGTCATGCTCGTAGTGGTGTCATGCTACCGAGTGGTGCTGCTTCTTGCTCTCGCTCTTCTGTATTGCGGCAGTATGGTCTGATAGGTGGGGCAACGTGGTGCTGCTGCACCAAGCACCACAAGTCAAGTGTGCCTGACAAAAGGAACGGTCTCACCGCATGGAGTTTGTTATAATTCGTCCGGAAATGTAATAATCGTTTGGTGTATATGTCAATTTCCAGACGGTCATTACATTGCCAGACAAGTTGGTATATACACGTGAGACGTTGGTATATACACGTGAGACGTATCAACGTATATACCAGGTACAAGGTATGTACTAAAGTACGCCCTCGGTAAGTATGATATATCATACGTACCAGGCATGAAACCACAGCTATTGTAGCAGCCGCAGAGTATGATACTCAAAGTGGTACGCATACTACTACATACAGCAGAGTGCTTCTGCTTCTTTCTGCTGTTTGTTGCCGTAGTACTGTTTTTGCGCCGGAGAGGGACTCGCGCGTGCACGAGTTGCGCCCGTCTTGCTTCAACGTGACATTTTGCGAACGACCCTTGGGATATGGTTGCGAGATTTTGTTTTATTATACTCGCAGGGCGTGCTCAGGTCAAGCGTAGGTTGTTCATATTTTTTCAGGTTTATTTTGCCAGTCATCAGGCAACGCTGGATGTGTATGAACACATGAGCACGCACAAAAGCGACAGCATGTATCATGCACGTGTGTTGGTTCAGGATTATTGTATCAGCATACACACACGTGCGCACACACCAGGTGCGCGTACTCTACAACATGACGAATTATTAGAGCAGTGTGTTGCTGCTGCATACTGCTTTGTTACTCCTATTGTTGTACGATCGATTGAAAGCGGCAGCATGTATCATGTATATACGTACGTGAATTGTTTCAGTGTATCAGCATACTGTACGCACACACGTGAGCACACACCAAGGGTACATAGTCTACACTCTACAACATTACGACGTATTACCGCAGTGTTGCCGCTGCTTGCTGCTGTAAGTAGTGGGTACTCAAGAAGTAGCCATTCTACTGCTGTTGTTACTCCTGTTGTTGTACGATCGATCGACTGGTCGTGCCCATAGACATACTTACTTTTGTCTTTCTTAGGGATCCCTCATCCCTGCACTCTCAGAGCTCCCACTTCGATAACGCCTCCTTCTATTATACCGGAGATTTCCTCCCTGTCTTTGGCACTGGGCCAAGGAATAGGCTCAAAAGTTATGACTTGCAATCGAAAAACAATTTGAAAATAAAAAATGAATGTCGAGTTTCCACCAATCACACGTGAGCTTTGAGTTGCATTTTGAGTTGAAAAATTACTGTGATTGGTCAGCAGTGCCGTTACACTGTTCCTGAGCACAGAGCGTTACGAGTACAACCCTCAGGCTATTGTACATCGCTGCAGCAACCCTGCCGCCCAGCAGCAGCAGCAGCAGGACCACGCAGCACCATGCGTGTGACGCGGCACACCCACGGTGCACTATAGCTACCTGCGTGTATCGGAACATCTACCATGCATCACCGAGGATGGACAGGCAGACCCGATAGCGTGCACATTTCCCTACCTCAAGACGACACCCACCATGATGATGAGGCCAACCGCCACCAACAAACCTACACTCCTCCTCTGCTGTTCTGTTGCACCACCCAGGAGTAGCAGTGCAATTCTCACAGCCTGAGAGGATAGCAGGCGTACGTTCTTGCTGCCTATCGTCATCGTTTGCCTGCACCACTGCGCACCTCTCTCCTCTGCTGTGTGTGTTGTTCGGGCCGCGTTGTTGACATTTTTTGTTCGTTTCCACCGACGATGTGCTGCTGCTACAGCAGCAGCAAGCAGCAGCAGCAGCAGGAGTAGTGTGATTCGGCACACAGTAGTCGAGAGGTCAGCAGCAGTTATGTAGTGCGCCAAGTACGTCCCTGTTGATGTTGTCGTCGTTTGCGTACACCATGCACTTGATGTGGATGTAGGTATATCATCTTGCTGCGCGAAGCACCACTCACTACTATGTACCACTCTGTCCGTAAATATAACAACCGCTTGTTTCATAAAATGAATATCGAAACAACATTACATTTCGGATGTATTGGTACGAAATAAGAATGGATCGAAGGCTCGTTGCCATTTCATTGACATAGTGGGCCGGAAAGCTGCGGCACAGCAGCAGGGCGTCCGCTACAATCAATCGAGGGTACAACAGTTGTAGTAGCAGTATAGTTCCTGCGGTCGTCCTTTGCCTCTACACCACACACTGCCTAATCTGTTGTGCGAAAGTTGCTAAAAAATAACCGAAACGCCTCAAACTATTTTAATTGACAAAAAGTTACCCCTATCCCCTGGAGGTGAGCCCTATCTTTGTTTCCCATCATTTTGTGTTCGCGAGAGCCTTTTTATTTCTCGGTTTTGGGTTCGTGCGTGTACCTAGAGAGCACGGCAGCGCAGCGAGCCCGGCACCATCGCGGGTATAGAAGGGCTCTGGCCAGTAGAGGGGGGGATGGAAGGAGCGTGGTTGCCTTTTTCGTGGCTAGGCGTGGTGTGTCCGTCGAGACACGAGGGAAGCGTGAAGGGGCTTTGTCTGTCTTGCTGCTGGTGGTGCGAATCCAGTATGTCCAAAATTATAAGGATCGTTTCTTTGTGTAAAATAATATTCAAGCGGTTCTTGTTTTTTCAACCAAATATTCTTCACAAGAGAGACACGGGCGGTTTGAACACCATATTGCTCGAGCGGGCGAACGAGGGCCACGGTGAGCACCGGGCTTCACGCGAGGCGGGCCACGGGGCTCACCAGGGTAGAGGGGCAGTAGAGCTCGACCCGGACCGAATCGATAGCGAGGTGATCGGGGGGGGGCGGACAGCATCGAGGGTGACAGAGCGGGACAGTCGTTTTAACTTTTTTTGTTTTTTGAGCGGCGCAATCACGATATGGATAAGTATGTCGTTCGAAATTCGAAGTACTACGACGTACGACTGCTGCTGTTGTTGTTGCTTGCCGTTTTGTTCGAGTAGGAGTACGAGTACGAGTATACTACGAGTACGAGTACGAATATAATACGAGTACGAGTCGAGTAGGAGTAGGAGTACGAGTATATTATGAGTACGAGTAGAGTACGAGTGGGAGCACGAGGAGCACGAGTACGTATGCACGCATTTCTCAGTTTTGTGGATTTTTTTGTTTTTCGTACTTCACAACTTGGCGACCGTGCTGGTGCTGTGCTTTTCTCTTTCATACAATAGACAATGGAGTATATACAAAGTACGAAGTACTATTAATACGTACAGTAATACTGTTGTTGTATACCACACATACTCACGAAAAATGCACATCTCACACCCCCACAGTAGACAGCGCAGCGCCGTGCCGTGAGTCGTGTTGCTGTGCTTTTTCTTTCGAACGTACAGCTTTGTCGTCGTGGAGCATGGAGCTATTGTGCACCCCGAGCATGTTTTGCATGCATGTCAAGTCCGCCGTTTCTTTGCTGCACCATGAATCTCTTGGCATTTTCAAGTCGCGGTGCCTGCACTACATCATGGGCCTCTTCTGTACCCCTTTCCTTGCGCGAGCGTAGCGGGCGGCGTCAGCCGCCCGCGAAGCGCAGCCCTTGTACTCCTTACTTTACTCCAAGATACTCGGAGCATCTGTGCAACATTGAAGACAACGAGGAACTACCCCTGAGCCCCCGGGAAAAACGCCGGACAAAGACTTGCAATTTGTTTTTCAGCACTGGGGACTACTGTCTACTGTATACTACTGTAGCAACGCGAATGATACTCATTCGATTGCGATACTAACACTGGACAAAACTTGCTCGATACTATATGGCCTATTCTCAACACCGTATTGTTTAGTAAGACCGGAGACTAGCAACGCGAATGTTACTCATTCGATTGCGATACTAACACAATACAGATATACGTGTTTGTTGATGAAGTGCGCCGTACGTATAATGTTTTGCCAGGTACCAGGTGTACATACCCCATTGCATCACGGACATGTTCGATTGTGTCCCATACGTGTATAGCACAATATACGAGATAACCAAGCCCAGGGCTCAGCGCCTGTCTGTGCTTGTTTAACAGCGAGACATTCGGCTTGTGCTTTGTCACTCTCGAGGGGTGAGGCTGGGCATTAGGCCGTCGGAGGACTCATCGTCAATAACAGAGAATAACTCGATACACAACCGAGGAGAGGGAAAACTTGATTCGTTTCCATATATACATACAGTACGTACATCAATACAATTCCTCTATACGGGTACTCGTAGTCGTATGATGTGAATGTACGTATCTACTGCGTACAGTACGAGTCGTATTCGTTTTTTGTTGGAATATTTGTTAATGTCGGGCCATTCGTCGCTGATTAATGTCGGTCCACTATGAATAATGTCGGATATGTCGGCCCGGACCGTCCACCAAAAAAACAAGTTATTTCATTTCCCAGCTATGAAATGTAGACCCTCCACTACTTGAAGCTGGTGCCTGTGCGAGTAAAAATCCTCGTAGCACTGCTGCTGGATGCATACAGCGTCCTGAAAGCAAGCAGTGGCCTGCGGTGCCATCTATCTCAAGCCATAATTACTGGATGTTGCCGAGTGCCCCTCGTACATCGTTCGAGCAGCGTCCTCAATCAGCGTACTCTCATTTGAGCCCCCCTTTTGCCAGACACGGTGGCAGGACCACTTGGCAATAAAAATACCATGTACCTTGCTGGCTAGCTGAACTAAGGCAACGGACCATCTGGATCCCATCACGGACACGAAAAAGTCTTAAAAAAAATCAATCGCTTGATTTGATTGTGCTTTCCTTCGATCTTGAGAACTCGCTTTGTTGGGGCAGCCCCCCCCCTTATATCACAGATTAGCCGGGGAGCGTACACATATTATACTGTTCTGCGATATTACATAATATACGTGTTTGTTGGTGTAGTGCGCCGTACGTATCATGTTTTGCCAAGTACCAGGTGTACATACTCCATTGCATCACGGACATGTTCGATTGTGTCCTATACGTGTATAGCACAATATAGGAGATAGCCAAGCCCAGGGCTCAGCGCCTGTCTGTGCTTGTTTAACAGCGAGACATACGGCTTGTGCTTTGTCACTCTCGGGGGGTGAGTCTGGGCATTAGACCGTCGGAGGACTCATCGTCAATAACAGAGAATAACTCGATACACAACCGAGGAGAGGGAAAACTTGATTCGTTTCCATATATACATACAGTACGTACATCAATACACTTCTTTTATACGAGTACTCGTAGTCGTATGATGTGAATGTACGCATCTACTCTTAGATCTTGTGGTTTGCGTGTGTCAGCTCGAAGCTGGTGTACGCGCGGATTCGCTTACTGATGACCAGCAAGACACAATCCTGAAATGGAGGTAAGCGCGAGCTCACTGCGACGTGAGCTTGTACGAGAAGCTTCAAAGAGAAGAGAAGAAAATAAGATGATGAAGGTGACCCTAGGCCTTAGTTGATAATGTCCAGCAGACAATAGCTCGTGGAGAGCATGTTGTTGAAGAGAGCTGAAGAGGAGTGAAAGCGTGTGCGTGTGATGCACGTGAACTCGTATGCTCAATCCCGAAACAAAACAGAATACTCGTACGACCCCAAATAAGAAACCAAGTCATGATCCTGCGCTATTTCCCGAAGATGATATACCGGTCTTTCAGGGTATTGTACCCGACATGAATCATGACAGTCCCGTTGGTATATCCACCGCGTACGTACGTACGATACTTCTATGATACCCATGACAGAGCTTTGGCTACTGCACCTCTGGTGTGTACTTGTGTGTAGTTGGCTTACTGTACTGTCTTACGAGTAGCTACGCTATGCTATGATACTGCTGTATGTACCAGAGAACTTGGTATGTTTACGAGTGCATACAAGAACACAAGACCTGCTGTTACATACTGGCTGTTATCACATGACAACCGTGATACAGAACAGATCACTTACTCCTAGATGAGTAATGCCTACTGAGTAGTACGAGCTACTTTGTAGCAGATGACCCTGTGTTATCCAGCAGCGACTCTATGATACTGAATACTGCTATAATAGGTGTCATCTCTAATACGACCCCTCGGTGCGTTAACACATCGAACTGAAATGAATTTCTAAATTTAACTCTGCAACAATGTACTCGTTACTTCTGCGATACATGCCATACTTCCAAACATGCACACAACAACGATACCATAGTTGTTGCGGGGAAAATACTAAATATGCGTCACTGAGAGTTGACTCATTCTGCTACTATACCCGGGGGGTTATACAAAACAAGCTGATACAAAACATCCTGCTCTCCTACTGTACGCATTTCTGCATGTGTTATGCAAGCTTTAGCTGTCAGTCCATAACAATACTTGACTAATCAGACGTGACTATATTCCAGTCAGTTAAAACGACAATGGAATAGAAGATGTTAGTAATAGTCTAAAACAGTGAATCTGTTCATCATTCCGCAACAAGAATAGGAGTGAACAGCCCAGTAATGTTCCTGCCGCCCATAAAACAAACAAAGTAACACATGGACACTGCCAGCTGTCTAAACCTGCACCAAGACATACTGTTTTCAGAGAGAGATCACCCCTCGTGTATGCTAATCTCTCGTTCAAGTCCAGGTGGCGAGTTATCCTGCCATATATCCCGAAGCACTGGAGATGTCGTAGTTAAATTTGTTATTTCACTACCGAATCGAAAAGGCTAGTTCGACTTGGTTACAATGTACCCTTACTTGGTACTTATTGAATACGATATATCGCAGTCTTGCACAACACCGGTCTTTACTGCACTGTAGGGAAGATGGACGAGATACGCTACAAAACAACGTACGAACAAAAAACTTACAGTGATCAGTTCATTAAACAAGGAATTGAATATCCGCCCGTCCCGTACAAAAGACCATGAAACACTCTACAGCTTCGATAAAGAAGATCACGCATTTCACGTTTCCAGTGGCTCAACCTTGATGGTGCTGGGCTCGGCTCGTGTGGAGACGCGAGCCAGACACAGCTCTTGGGAAGCGGACACGACCCCTGGTGAAGCAGGCGGTGATGTATCAGCTGGTGCTCCGGTGAGCCGAGATGACGATGATCCAGCTGATGATCCGGAACTGCCAGATGATGACGATCCAGCTGATGATCCAGTGATCCCAGATGTCCCAGATGTTGGTGATCCAGTGACTCCGGACGTTGATGCTCCGATGAACCCAGATGTTAGTGCTCTGATGATCCCAGATGCGACTGTTCCGATGATACCAGATGTTGATGACCCAGTGATCCCAGATGATGCTGCTCCATGGATTGGGTGGCATCTTGGGTCTTCGTTGGGGATTTTGATTACCCAGTTTTCCTCCTCCGAGATCCGAAATGGGTCTCTATTAGTGAAGGCGAAATCCACACACGTGGCCGGAGGGTATGCCCCCGTTGTTCTCTTGGCGTGCCGCTGTCGAAGGTCTCCTCGACGCTTGGATTGGGTCTCGTACTGACTGTCTCGTGGTGCGGTGCACCCGGTGGGACTCCAGCCGAAGAGGAAGATGCGAACCCGGGCGAGGCAACAGGTGCGTCCCCGGGTGAGATAGAAGTTATGACTCCTGATGATGGCGTTCCGGTCCCTGATGAGGAATCTTCAGCCCTTGGTGATGGTGTTCCGGCTCCTGGTGTGGATACTCCAGCTCCCGCCGATGACGCTCCGGCTGTTGTTGTCGATGACTTGGCCTCGTCCAGAAGATTGCTTGCGTGTTGTTGCGGTCTGTCTAGGATGTGCTCTCGTTGGCGCTCCACCTCTGCAACAGTATCCTCTTCAGGCGTGCTGCCCTGGATTTGCGCACGTTGGCGTTTCATCTCAGAGACAGAGGCCTCCCCAGGCGTGTTGTTACCGCTCCTTAGCATGCACTTGTTTTTGGCCACAAAATGGTCCGACGTGCCGCTGTCCACAATCATCGTGAACCTGTCGGCGTTGGGTTGGAAACCCCTTCCGCCGTTGCCTGTCACCAGTCCCTTTATGGCGTTAGTGACATTGCCGCTGTTGTTGGAAACCAAATCCCCCATGACGATAGGTAGTACTTGGCCAAGCGGTCTTGTTTGACGCCCGCAGTCAGTAGTCCGAATGCTGTTATCCCGACCCACGGCGAAACAGGATGCGCGACCCCGGGTGAAATAGAGAATGTGACTCCTGATGATGATGACACTCCAGCCTCTTGTAATGACGCTCCTGCCCCTGGTGAGGATACTCCAGCTCCCATCGATGACGCTCCGGCCGTTGTTGCTGACTGTCCTCCACCAATAGGTTGCTCGCGTGCTGCTGCGGATTGTCCTGGATTTGTGCAAGCTGATGGTGGTGTTGAGTCCCAGTCACAGTGATCTCCTCTGGCGTTTCGTTACTGTCCTCCGGCATGCACATGGTCACTATTGCAAGCGTTTGTCCATCTTGTTGGGGCATCCCGTCCTGTTGAAGCGTTGCTGTCAGGGTTACAGCGGGTGTTGTTGATTCCTTGGCCGCGCTGCTTCTTGCGTCTAGGGTCACCTTGAACGAGCACAGACTTCGGTCCCCCGGTTGCTGCTCCAGTTGTATGGCGGCGTCGCCTTTTCTCAGGTGAGGGTTCCCTGCCTCGAACGTGGTGGTGATACCCCGCTCCATTGCAGTAGTGGGAGAGAAAGAGTGTCGTCCCAGGCCTGACACGATTAAGCTGGGAAAGTGTGCTCGATGCGTTCCACCAGTTTGATCGGTGATGTGCCGTAGATGGTGCCGGTCATAGTCCCGAGCAGTTTCCTGTTGCCGGCGGTGACTATCGTCTTGGGCACGTTTCGCGGCGTGGGGTTCATCATGCGATCCTTCAACCCCGGGATCAGCTCGTCGTCCAGAAAATACTCCGTAGCGCCGCTGTCCACCAGCATCGTCATTTCGTTGCTGTTGGGCTGAAATGTCCGTCCGTTGGTCAAGGTCACGAACGCGGAACTCCCGCTGGCGGTGAGGGTCTTCTTTTCGTCAACCGTGCTCCTGTGGTTCAGCAGTTCCCATAGACCCCGAGCGATCGTGATGAAGCCGGTTACAACGATGGTGGTGATGCCAGTTGTTGTCCTGAGTGGCTCTTGGACCGCTGAGGGCCCGGGGTCTGCAGTGTATGTCTCCACCAGCGTTGCTGCTTCCTGTCGTTTGAGCAGGAAGGTCTGTGCAGCAGTAATGCCCGTGAACAGAAAGCCCCCGTCGAAGTCGTGGCCGAAGCTGAGTTCCGATTTCTTGGTATCTCCATCGGGGTTATGGTGGCTGTGGGCGCGGGGCCCCTTGTGCCTAGCACTCGGAGTCAGAGTGTGTTGTCGTGTTTTGGTGTGAGCACCACGTCTGTCCGGTGTCGCGTCCAGACTCAGCCTTCCCCCCGGAGTGCTTCTTGGTCTTCTCCTGCTTGAGTACCAGGAGTTGTGCCGGCTTCTCAGTGAGCAAGTATAGTATGATGTAGAGGTCCTGTGAAGCCTTGTCGTACGTTGCCTGGACGTGGTCAAGCGTGTGGGGTGCAGTCGTTGTTTCATCGGTCGTGGACCTGGTTGGGGTGGTGATACCCGCTGGCCTGCGGGTTCCCTTCATGATGCTGACGAGGTCCTTGCGGTTCATGCTCAGGATGAGTCAGGTCTCCTTCCGCCAGTCCTTGAAGTCTGTGGGTTTTTTGCCGCTGAACTTGAGTTTTAGGCCCTTCATGGTGTGGGCGAGGCTATTATTGGAGTCCCCCATCGTGGCCGCTCGTATCGTTGTGCGGGCAGTGCCGAAACTTACAGCAATAGGCTATACTACCTTGTCTATTTTGTCGTTGCTCGGGCAATACCGAGACTTACAGCTGTAGGTTAGACTATACCTTGTTCCTGTTATCGTTGCTCGGACAATGCCAAGTCTTACAGCAGTAGGTTAGACTATACCTTGTCCCTGTTATCGTTGCTCGGGCGATACCGAGGCTTACAGCAGTAGGTTAGACTATACATTGTCAAGAGTCTCCACGATGTACGGGAGGCTCCTTGCGAAGTCAGGGTTCCTTTAACAGACGGCGGAGCCGTCGGGAATTGCTTCTATACGGCTGTTGCTTGGGGCTTCCAAGGCTAACGATTCACGGTATGAACTACGCTAAGCAGAGCACCTAATCTCAGAGAAACTGAATTATGTTGGAGGTGCTACAGCATACAGCAGATATTCGACGTTTTGTCGAGATGTTTAGTCCGTCTATAAAACTAAACGTAGCAGAAGTCAGGGTTCCATTAACAGACGGCGGTGCAATCGGGAATTGCTTCTATAGCGCTGTTGCTTGGGGCTTCCGAAGCTAACGATCCACGGTATGGACTACGCCAAGCAGAGCTCCTAACCTCAGCGGTAGTGGGTTGTGATGAAGTTACTGTCAGACGGCGTACAGCAGTAATACTCGACGTACGGTCAAGATTTTTAGTCCACGTCTGAAAAACTAAACGTAGCGGAGGGTTGAAAAGGTGCAACCTCCAATCCACGCGGAGATTCTCTCTGGGTATCGCTATCACACGCAGTTGTAGCAGTTACAACAATGTCCGTAGGATCCTCTTCGTAGACGCACGCAGTAAAAGCTATACCGCTCTCTCTCGCGTTTATGCAAATACTCGATGTTTTCACTCGAGAATATCTGTCGTTGAAACAGCAGTAGCGAATTATTCGTGTTCGATTTAGAAGACTCCGTGATTTGTATACGCGCAGGTGCTCGTACTCTACCAGCAGTATAGCAGCAGCAGCAGTGCAGCAGCAGTATCGCAGCAGCAGCAGTGCAGCAGCAGTGATGGTGGTAGGAGTCTAGAACCGACTCGTCACGTACACACGAAGTAAATCGATTTCCACGTATCCCGCCCCGCTGTAGTTACCCCGCGTCCGCGTCGTACTCGTATTGAATACGTACGTAGTCGAAACGAATAAACACCGAAATTCCGCCGCACGACGAATACGTATCATACGAGTACTCGGTTTTTGTTTTTTTTTCGTCGGGAGGTTGAAAGGATACAGGCCCCAACAACGCAGTAAAAATCTCTCTGGGTATCGCTATCTTAGACGGTGCAGTTAGATTGCAGCTCTGTGTAGGACCCACTTAGACGCTCGCGGTACCCTGTGCCGCGCTTCACTCACGTTTGGCTTCCAAGTTGGTGTCCTCTCCTCGTACTTGTGAAGAAGTTCTTCGGCAGTAACTGTTGTACTCGTAGCAGCAAACAGCAGATATCTTGATTTTGAGTCTTGAATCAGTTCTCCTCCTCCTGCCCTGAAGCTTGCAGCTCGGGGTGGAGGTCTTGTATGATACCGGTACTACACTACTGTAGTAGTACCGTAGGATACAGCAGTACCCAATCAGTCCTCCTGCTGTGAAGCTAGCTCGGGGTGGCTGTTTTGTACGATACCTGGTACTGCACTACTTTGTAGTGCCGTAAGATACAGCAGTACCCCAGTACGAGTACGATACAGCAGTAGCAGTAGTACCGTGGCACCAGTACTATTGACTATTCGGAGAAACAATTTTTGAAATAGTTCTCGTGCGAACAGTCTTTTGGGTTCCACAGATCTACGTTGAGTTCTTGTGACGATATTGTCGAAATAAATTTTCCTGGGTCCTCGAGGAAATTTGAAGTTCAGAGCTCCGACGTGATGGTGCTCTCTGGGTGTCTCTGTCGTGGGAGTTCTACTACAGGTGAGTAGTAGAGTCTACGCAGGACCCTCTTAGATGTACGCGGTACCCGTACACCGCTTGTCACTCACGTTTCGACGAAGTAGACCTGATATAGACCTTTGATGTTTGATTCTTCTCGTTTTGTACTCGTAAAAACAAATGAAGAAGAAGCTCCCCAACGGAAACAGCAGCAGCAGGTGTTGATCGTGAAAATACCCCTCCTCCTCTTGCTGAATGCGAATAGAGCTCGGGGTGGTGATCTTGAACCAACGTGCCCGAGCTTGCCGCGCTTACGCGATACGAGCGCTCATAACCTCTTAGATCCTGTGGTTTGCGTGTGTCAGCTCGAAGCTGGTGTACGCGCGGATTCGCTTACTGATGACCAGCAAGACACAATCTTAAAATGGAGGTAAGCGCGAGCTCACTGCGAGGTGAGCTTGTACGAGAAGCTTCAAAGAGAAGAGAAGAAAAGAAGATGATGAAGGTGACCCCAGGCCTTAGTTGATAATGTCCAGCAGACAATAGCTCGTGGAGAGCATGTTGTTGAAGATAGCTGAAGAAGAGTCAGAGTGTGTGCGTGTGATGCACGTGAACTCGTATGCTCAATCCCAAAACAAAACAGAATACTCGTACGACCCCAAATAAAAAACCAAGTCATGATCCTGCGCTATTTCCCAAAGATGATATACCGGTCTTTCAGGATATTGTACCCGACATGAATCATGACAGTCCCGTTGGTATACCCACCGCGCACGTACGTACGATACTTCTATGATACCCATGACAGAGCTTTGGCTACTGCACTTTGGTGTGTACTTGTGTGTACTTGACTTACTGTACTGTCTTACGAGTAGCTACGCTATGCTATGATACTGCTGTATGTACCAGAGAACTTGGTATGTTTATGAATGCATACAAGAACACAAGACCTGCTGTTACATACTGGCTGTTATCACATGACAACCGTGATACAGAACAGATCATTTACTCCTAGATGAGTAATGCCTACTGTGTAGTACGAGCTACTTTGTAGCAGATGACCCTGCGTTATCCAGCAGCGACTCTATGATACCGAATACTGCTATAATAGGTGTCATCCGTAATATCTACTGCGTACAGTACGAGTCGTATTCGTTTTTTGTTGGAATAGTTGTTGGTGTCGGGCCATTCGTCGCTGATTAATGTCGGTCCACTCTGATTAATGTCGGATATGTCGGCCCGGACCGTCTACCCAAAAAGCAAGTTATTTCATTTCCCAACTATGAATTTTACACCCTCCCCCCTGGCAGCACAATTATGAGATAAAACATTAACACGGGGCAGCTACGTGCAGCAGCACAGATATCTGCCTGCTATATATACCATCGGTCGAGCCTGGAAGCTTGCCACACCACCCCCCATATCTGGTTTACTATCGTCGACAGTCGTGACATGTGTCAAGTTCAAACTCCTGCCCCCCCCCCCCCCCGCTCCACTTCCCCTCGGAAGAGATGCGTAATGGGCAAATGACAAGGCAATCAACAAATGAATACGCCCCAAAGACTGAGGCGAGCAACAAACGATTATGCCCCTTTACCCCCACCCCCACCCCCGCCGAACCCCCAGTTTCACAACACAAGGGAGGGCAATCAGTTAAGCATCGGCACAGAAACTGAAACCCTTCGACTTAATCTGACATCTCACTGACGTCGGCAGTCGATATTCAGCTGCCTGCAACACACTCTACCTAGTAAACCACTAGATGTCGCCAATCGACGAGCGGAATGCAAACCTCTGGATCAACTGCCTCTTCAGCAAGGCATGCCGGGGTTCCTTTTCCATTTTCGGCGTGCCCCCCTTCGCCCCAACAGAGCTGAGGTCGATCGAAGGCTTGCACACCCAGGGTTCGTGCATCCCAGCGCTTGCCGTCCACTTCATGCCAGCCTCCAGTTGGTCCATGCCGTCGAAGGTGTGGAGCATGTTGTGCAGGATGCAGCAGGTGAAGAACACGTTGTCGATGTCCTTCTTGTTGTTGTAGGGGATGCTAAGCTTGAGGGTCCTGAAGCGCTCCTTGAGAATGCCGAAAAAGCAATCCACGTCCTTGCGGACACTCTCCAGCATCGCCGAAAAGGCTGCGTCGTCGGTGTTCCCTGTGCACTTCGTGGGCGCCATAAGAATGACCCACTGGGCGCATTATACAGACGTGAGACGGGGAAACGACGAGTATTAAGCGGTGACATTCAACCACACAGTATGAAACCACTGTTTACCGTACAACTACCCCGCTCATCGCATTGCACTTCAGGGTATCATTTTGTAGAAAATAAATTAACTACACCAGACCAGTAGGTTGCGCACCGCACCTTACGATCTTGGAAAATGTATCACGGCAGCGCACAGAATGACACCGAGTGGTTTCGAGCGATATGAACGACGCAGTCCAACTCCTTGAAACAGGTTCCAACTGGCCGCTACGAGCGAGTCATACGAGTAGTCAGAACGAGGTATATCATCATAATCAAAAGGGCTAACAAACAAATACCCGTACAGGTGCGGTACGCTGCAACGCATATCATACCGATACCAACGTTCAACACTGTATTTTCGCGGTATTTAATTCAACCGCGTGTATTCCTACCAGTGCGTACCGTAAACAATTCTGCACCGAACACGAAGGCAATGCCGCATCTGGTTCAAACAACAACCTACTATGCCCGTTTCGATGCAAACATGTATGCTAGTTTGAAGAGTGCGATGCTGCCCAGTTATGATGTGTCCTGGTTAGTTTTAAGCGAGGACTTTGACGGTGTTGCACGGAGCCGTGGTGCGGTATTTCTACTTGCACAACCCTACGGTACGGTGCGGTGCCGAGTTTAGGTTTTGATGATTGTGCGGGGCGGCGCGGCGCGGACATGCGCTAGGTTTTCAAGCGGTGTGGTGCGGTCGGACGTACCCCGATTAAAAGTGCACCGTACCCACGCCGTAGCACAATACTTGAAAGACCTTACGGCAAAAATGGGGTTCGGTGCCACCGCTGTTTTATGTTTGTAATGGTACTGTGCGATGCGATGCGGATTTTAGTTTTGACTCGCGCACGGTCTGCTGCGGGGACGGGGGGGGGGGGTATTTCGTAGAGAAAACCATGCGGTGCGGTGCGGTTTGGCAACACAGCACCGAATCGCGCACCGCACTGTAAGAAACAACCGCACCGTCAAACGGCCTTCGTTTTATATGTAGTCGTCACACATTCCTCGTTTCTAGTGGTTTGGAGCCTGTTCTGTGACCATAGGCTGTGTTTTTGGCGACGACTTAACGTTTGTACAAAAACTAACACTGTACCTGGTACGATAGAACAACAATACAGCGCATTTCACCGCGCGGACACCCGAAACATCCGAAGTGCCCGTGTACGCCAAACAAATCCGTGTGTTCAGAACCATGTGGAAAAACGTTCACCGACGGGTACATGGACTTCGCAATGGATGATCCTTCGAGAGCAGTACATGTCACTTGCGGAAGAGCCTGCCTATATGTATAGTTATGTTTGTGAAATTTTCGCACTTTTCGCAACTTTTCTCTCCGCGCGAGCGCTTTTCGGCAAAACGCTAAGTACCCCGACACGGGAGGCCCGGCCGGACACATTGGTCGAGGTTTGGGCTCGATCCGAGCTCTGTGGCTCGCGTGGCGGGCGTTCGAAGTTTTTTTTCCCGCGGGAGTGGATAAGCCGATT
>MEHQ01002446.1:66866-147716 GCA_008828725.1 Saccharina japonica
TTTTTTTTTTGTATTGTACGTAACCCAGACCCCCATAATATAAGACAGGAAGCACACAAAAACTAAGTGGATTTCTTAGGCAGGTATACAATATGATATGCGTATGATACAATCTCGCATGCTGTTGTTTTGATATTAATAGTAGGTTTTCGATTCGCCCTTGCGCCACTCCCCCAGGCACGTCCCGGAGGGGAACCTTGTACTTTGTATCAATGATTTCTCGCTACTAATAGGAGCCATACGTGCGGAATATATACTCTGCGGTGTACACAGTCTTCTACAGTATTTGCTTCTATAATGGAAGTGGGTGGAAACTTCCATGGAAGCTTCCACCACTCCCATGGAAGCTTCCACGGAAGTACTTGGAAATTTACATGGAAGCTTTCGTGGAAGCTTCCACCGCTTCCATGGAAGATTCCATCACTTCCATGGAAGCTGCTTCCATTCGAGCTTCCACGGAAGCAGTGGAAGCTTTCACGAAAATGTTTGAGTACTTCCACGGAAGCTGTCGCCATCCCCGTGGAAGCTAATTCCATGAAGCTTCCGGCTACTTCCATGGAAGCTTTCTTTACCACTTCCATGGAAACTTCCATAACCTAATTCCATGGAAGCTTCCACCACTTCATGGAAGCTTTCAGCTACTTCCACGGAAAACGCTTATGGAAGCTTCCATGTCCTCCATGACTTCCATCGAAGCTTGTATCAGCTTACGCGACGTCCATCGAAGCTTTCAGAAGCTTTCGCAAACCCCTTGTGGATGCTTCCACGACTTCCATGGAAGCTTCCACCGAGCTTCCACAACTTCGCCGGAACGTGTGGGGTGGGCTTTTGAAAGCTTTGAAGGAAGGTACATTTTTGCTTGGAAGCTTTGACGGCCGCGAATGTTTGTATAATCTTCGGTGGGATAATACGTCCTTATGCATACAGCTAACAGGACAGGAACCCGCCTTGTTTGCGTCTTTTGAATCCGAGAGCTATACGTGGCCGATTGCCACAAACTCGGCGTCTACAGAATAGACCGAGCTTGGGCTAACGAGTGTCCATACTCAAGGTGGTGTCGACTGGTGAGTATTTGTAAATTATAAAAGTGACGCGCGCTATGAAAGAAGTAGGACTTTTCAAGGAAACGTTTTATGTATGACGGTGCTCCTTAACCCCAAATCCCCAGTACTTCTACATTCTTGGGTTATGGTTAAATTCCACTGTATACTTAGGCCGTCGTCTTGTTCACCGTGTATTTAGCATAATTTGTTTCAATCAAAATCTGTATATGACTAGCTTTTAGTATAAAGCTCCTTAAGTGAGGCGCCCCAGAAAAACATGGTGCACCTCTATCGTAGCATGCATCAGGTACCAGACGGTGAAACGGGGGGAGAGGTCGTTCTATCGTTGACCTTGAAAGTAGATGTTTGGGTGGAATCATAACATTTGAAGGCTTGCTAGAATGGTTGATTCTGATTGCGAGAGCTGTACGTTAGACAAGAAGGCCTGAAGACTGAAGACTCAGCCAATAGCGACGAATGTAACTGTACAAACTCGCCTTGATTCGGCAGTTGTCAAATCACTGTCGGCCTTGTGTAATTAAGCGTTTCCACGCCCTCAACTGAAGGGAAGACAGGACGCCGTAGAGACGCCGTAGAGCGCCCATTGACTGTGTTTGGAAATACCCTTTACACGACGGTTTACACAAAGCTCAGAGATACAAATATACTCCCTTCGTCTTGCCTATCGCCACCCTCCCCCCCCCCCCCCCCCCCCCCCAGAAATTAATTAAACTAATTGAAGCTGTCCTCAACACGCAAGTCCGCCTCACAAGCGGTTCTTAGTAGGATACAGCCCACCCTTCTTGCGACTCGCCCAACACCTCACAGCGCTTCGCGCTTGGTGCTAGCGATGCGTGCCTGGTCGGTGAAAACCGACATGCTCCGTCCCAGCGTTGTAAGGATGCGAGTGTCTATGGTCATACGACTACGGCCATGCATGATAAGTAAGTAGCCCCCCCTCCCCCCCCGATCAAAACCTCCCCCGATCGGTGTATGCAATGTCTACCTTCTCCGTGTTTAATATTGTATACGCACTGTTGTCTCTGGAGGTGGCTACAACATTTAAAACATGTGCTTAATTCGTAGATTTGCTCCATATCAACGCCCCCTTCACAGACGCTTCTTAGTTTGATGCAGTTCAACCTTCGTTCGGCTAGTCAAACACCTCACGGCGGTTCGTGCTAGTTGTAAGTAACGTATGTTTGGTCGGTGAAACCCCGACGTCCCCCCCACCCAAACCCGCCGAAAACGACGTAGCTCGGTTGGGTTTTCATCCTTTAAATGCGGTCCTCGCTAGTGATGAGGTGGAAAAATGGTTGAAAACAGCCACAACTCTTTACGCCTTTCTGTCGACTTGGCGTATTCAGGCATGTTTGTCGTAACTATGTTCAACGCGATTCCGTGTAGCACGAGGTCGGGGATCGAGTCACGTATCTTGATGCTTCCGTGCCGTCGCGTGTCCAGACGGATGTCTCTGCCGTTACAAGCAGCCCTTGCACAATCCGATTTATGCGGTCTTAGTTTGGATGATTGCGTGCGACTGCAGGTAACATTGTAATAAACACGCACACCGTAGGAATGGGCTCCTTTGAAGGTGTTCGTCGTCGTGTCATGACGCCTGCTTTGTAACAAGGCTTTTCTAGGCGTAGGGGGTGGGGGACGAAGGTGCTATTTACACACCCCTCAGTCGTAGTGTGTACTGTGTTATAGCGGTAGGTGCTTGCATGGTGGTCCTACAATAAAGTTGTGCTTTTTGGGGGTGGGGCTAAGGAGTTAAAATGTGTTTATCAAACGACGACGTTGATATCCGGTTGTTGTTGCAACAGGTCTCATAGTGCTCACTAAACTCGAACTGCGGTAAATACACGAAGTGTCGGACGCTGGCCATTTACGTTCCTTCTGCGGTCGCCACCTAGGTTGTCGTGGTTATGTAAAAACAAGTCGGTCCTTTGGAGAGGGGCGGCGGGTTGGGGGTGGGGCAGTACGATTATACATCATTTGCATAGGATGGTTTGGCGTCAGTTGTTTCCAGGGGTTGCCGAGTTCGCTTTGGCTTAAATATTACTCTATCGTCTATATCGGCGCCTGCGTGATGGCGGTTGTGTAAAACCGTGGGAAATTTGGATGGGGGGGTGCGGTCGATTAAACGGTGGTTTGGTGCGAGGTGGTGGGGGGCGGTGTATTGTGTGCCTACCCCGGAAGCAAAAGGTTGATGCTGGAAGGGGTTGATATAGATGTGTGCATGCCGCTGCGTTGATTTCCTTGTGTTTGGTAGTTGTCAAAGAGAGATTATTCGTGTTTAGGTGAAATGCATTTCTGTACGCTGGGAGGGGGCTGGGTAGTTGTTTTACTGTCTTTTTAGTGTTCTAATGCGGTCGGCGCTTGTGTTGTTGCCGTTAAGTGGTGGTCGTTAGGGAATAGGGAGGGGGAGGGGGGGGGGGGTTTTTTTTTTCAAAACTTAGGTCATTTGGGCCATGAACGCAATGTACGGTAGAGCTGACACCTTTTGTGTTATGACGGTGGTCACTTATATAGCTCGAGACAACACTAAAATATGTATTATTGTGTGTTGAAACAAACTACGCGATGAACAATCCCATGGATTAACCTAAACAAGTTGTAAAACAAAAACGGAACTACGACGATGATGGGACACGGAGCCCCGTCATTCCGAAACCCTCCCAGCCAACAAGTGCTACTTATATCGTAGCACGCATCCAGGATTATTTGACGCCGCTTTGGATGACGATTTGCTCCGTTGTGTCCATGAATGCCTGCGGGGTATGGCGTAGTGGTGTCAGACTAAACGACCGGCAGTTGCGATGGGTTATATTGGGTTCATACCTCCACGTGGTATCCATGATTGACCTTTTTCTTGGCTACTGTTGATGCGATGTGCTCATGTCTACGTTAAGCACGGGGGGAGGGTGTGAAAATGATGGTTGGGAAATGGAACCACTTGCTTATTGGGTGGACGGCCTGGACCGTATGATCCGAAAAAAATAATGCGTGCAATCAAAGTGATCCGCACGCACAATGAACAAACATACGTACGCACCTGGATAATCTGCCAAAAACGTAACATAATCTCTTGGATACGCTGTACGCAGATAAGCACAGGCACGGTACGCAGATAGATACAGTGTGATAAAATACCAGGTGCGTCGTATAAAGTAGCGGTGCCATCGTCAGGCATGAGCTTTGCTCGTCAGATAGGCTCTCAGATAGGCTCTCTCGGAGGGTGGATGTCTCATGCACGCGGGAGGAGAGACCACTCAGCACAGCGACGGACTTCTTGACGTGCGTCAAGCTTTTGTGTATTTATCGGGGGAGGTGTGGTTATTACCGCAGCCACTCCTACTACCATGCACGTTGTATTTTTTGTAGGTGATGCGGTGTCTGATTCTTCCTTGTCTTTGTACGTATATGTCGTACACCATTCTTCACTACGCAGCCGACGACGGTATCTCGGGACATACTGCTGCTGCTGTAAACCAGGTATGTTTCCCGTGGTTTTGAGTCACAGAAACAAAGGGCAACCACGCGGTGCTGTGCATCAGAACATCGAGAGGGGGAACAGGGCTTGTCTCGCGTGTGTTCGCTATGCCGCCAGTACAACTACCAGCTGTTGCCTTATATATCGCCCGCAGCATGCACGATGCACGACCTGCAGTTTAATCGTATGGGACGCAGTGCCTTTCTGATGGGCGGCTCAAAAATGCGGCGGATCACCCCAAAATCGGACACGGATTTTGAAAAGTAGCAAAAACAAATCATGACTTGATTTCACTGTAGTTTCCTTCAATTCTTACAACTAGCTGTGTTCGACCAGCTCCCCCCTTGTATCACAGATTAGCCGGTGGTAGCAGTCGGCATTTGAGTGGTGGTGATTGAGTAAACAAAATGTATGCCTTAAACGTTCTTGTAGTTTACTGTTTGTTGTTGCAGCGGGTTTGACGACATTCGCGTATAATAAAGTGGTCGCCGGTGGGAGGGGGCTGTGTTTTGTTTGTTATATGTTCGTGTCTCAACAAGGTGGCCTGGGCTGCCCTTTTAAGGTCCGGTTACAGTCGGCGCTTGCGTAGTTGCCAATACGCAAGGAGTGTCCGTCGGGAGTGAGTTACGGCAGAGGTACTGTCTTGGTGCTTTTAAGACATGCCGTAGACTCCATTGCCGCTTTTTCCTAGTTAGCGGGGATGGCGTAGTTTTGTCACACGTGAATACCGCGCCTTGCACTCTTCTGTTGACGTCGATGGTTGAGTGCTGACTGCAGAAGGGGGTGCGGGGTTAAGTGTGTTGCGACACATTCACACTAAAAAGGGGATTCGCGTAGTTTAGGCGTCTTTAACTGGAGGGGAGGGGTGCATAGTGTGTTCGCACCAAAGGCGCATCCTTGCTTAGCTATTGTAGCCATGTCGCTTTGCTGTGGCAGGCAGTGCGTGCATCATGGCGAACAATATGGGGAGAGGGGGGCGTTGGCAATTGTGATGCCCCTAACCAACATCGTCGCGGATTGGTGCCATGAATCGTGATTGCCGTTGATTCGTTGGCGCTACTCGTAGAGGACAGGGACCGCCTGGGAAGCGCTGGCGTGTTGTTTAATTGACTCCCACACACTGTACCGTGGGGCTGCGTTTTAGGTGGAGTTGGTTACGTAAACGGTGGTCGTTTGGTGGGGGTGCGGGGCGGCGGATATTGTTGTGAGTTGGTCTCCATGCAGTTGGTTGAACAAGTGTTATGTTCCGTTGCTGCGGTAGGTTTCTCGTTTGATTCGGCCACATTAATTGTGGACGCTGAGAAGACAAGCGTTACGTTGTACATTGGAGTGTTCTCGTGTTCCTGCGGTGGGCTCTACTACGACGAGACGGTGCGATAATTGTTAATGTACATGCCGTTGACGGACTGTCGTGTTGTTCCCTTGTTGTTGTCTGCGTTTGCGTGGCGGCGGCGAAGCGGGTGTCCTTAAGTTGGTGGATGAACCCTCCAGGATTGAGAGGATTTGGCGACGTTATAAGGTGTCTGATTCCGCGAGGTTAAGGGGAGGAGGCGCCTGGTAGACCGCAACACGATTCGCGTTGACGTCACGACATAGGGGAAGTAGGCTAGGTGCTTCCGGTGATGTGGGGCGGGTCGGGGAGGGGAGGGACTGTACGGTCAACGGCGTTTTACGTTAGCAACCTCAATCGATGTAATTTTGTCTCTTACGGGCGAGTGTACGTTTTGTGCTGTGACAATGACATGCAGGTGTATATTCATAATATTTCAGGGCTAAGAAGGTTGTGCGGTAAGTCTACCCATTCATTGCTTACTATTGCCCTCCAACATGTGTGTTATCTATCGATACGTACTTCTACGAAACGCTATCAGCCATTTATAAATCTCGTCTGTTTCGATTTTGTATGTCGCATCCATATCTATTCGTTTGAGCAGCACAGAATCACTTCGAGGCAACATCAACAACAATCAATGGCGTGACAATATTATGGTTAATGTAGAACCAATGTATCATACGTAGACTGCCTGCTGAACTTGAAACGCAAATTCAGTACAACTTGAACGTCGACTAAAAACGTTTAATGTTAAGCGTTCCAGGAGAACCAGACCTTTTCCCATGAGTTGTACATCGGCTTCTTTATGGAGAGTCTACCGTACATAGAGTGCTTACCAGCACAGCTCCCATATTGTATTACTCGAAGAATACTTTAATGGAAGGTTTTCATTTACGGCTAACTAGTAAACCGGCTTCAAGGTCTTTCAAATAAGCTAGTTGTGTGCGTCTTTCTACGAGCTAGCTGCTTCCTCCTTAGGTCTGGTGTATGAACAAATCCATGTAGTACGTACAACTTATTTAATTGTAGTTTCTGAAAAGAAACGTACATGAACACAACAATGCAAGTAAAACTAGTTGTGTAATTCAAATAAGCTCAGAGAAGGCTGGTTTCGATGCTTCTCACTCTTCCTTACGTAGAAACCTCTGGTTTGATTAATTCCGTGGAAGATTCGAGATACGTACATCTTTCCGTGCAAGTTTCGATCTGTTTCCGAAGAAGGCAGGATAATTACGTAAATAAGTATGGAGTACGTGGAAGCGCATGGAAGCGAGTGGAAGGAATGCTACACGTAAAGCAGTCGAGGTAAGCGGAAGTAGATGCAACCCCATAGACGATCGTGGAAGCCCGCGGAAGTATCGTGTAAGCCCGCGGAAGTAAAATAATCTCCTTGGACGCTTCCATGGGATGCTTCTGGAAGCGTCGACGGAAGTTTCCGCATGAAGCTTTCGTGGAAGCTTCCATTCCCACTAAATCCGCCGTGGAAGCTTCCGTGGAAGCATCCGTGTACTTCCGCGGAAGCAGCTTCCATGGAAGCTTCCATATAAGCAGTGGAAGCAGTGGAAGCTTCCATGGAAAAAGTGGAAGCTTCCACAGACAGCCTCGAGGGCGTGGGAGTAAATTATAATGAATGGAAGTTCACGGAAGTCAATGGAAGTAAATACTTGTACGCGGAAGCTTCCATGGAAGCTTCCACTTGGTACTTCCACGGAAACTTCCACTAGTAACTTCCACGGAAACGTCTGGCTTCCATGGAGGTGGAAATTTCCATGGAAGCTTATGGAAGCTTCCACCACTTCCATGAAAGTCGTTGAAGCTTCCACCGCTTCCATGGAAGCATCATTGACTTCCATGAAAACTTCCATCAAGTTGTGGAAGCTTCCATGGAATTGGTGGAAGCTCCCATGGAATTGGTGGAAGCTTCCATGGAAGCGGTGGAAGCTTCCATGAAAGTCGTGGAAGCTTCCATGGAAGTTTCCATCTACTTCCACGAAAAAAGCAAATCATGTACATGATGCGTTGCATGCCTAAGTCTCACCTCGTGATACCCGTTGTCGACAAGCAAGTAGTATCCCTTCCTCGTGATCCAAGTCCCATCCACCATCCTGAGCTTGAACACTCGGTCTCTGTACGCCGGGTTCTCCCGAATAATCCGAACCGCGTCGTCGTAGCGGATGATCGTCTTGTGGTTCGTAGCGCCGGTGAAGCCCTCGGTTACGGCAAGGGCCCGTCCTGAGTGGTTAACCGTCACTTGGTAAGCGATGGTTGGGAATCCCTCCTTGCCGGTTTAAGAACGGCCAAGGTTGAACGGGCATATGCCCCAGCGAACGTTGGTAACATCTGTCGACCCCATAGCGCCCGTAAACCCCATCCTGTTGTACTGCCCCATGACGTGGTCGAGGTATGTTCCTTGCGGGAGGTAGATATGCTCCTCGTACAGCTCGAAAGCGAAACTCTGGCAAAAATTGTGGAACGTCGCTTGTGCTGTCTGCTCATAAAATACATCTTCTGGGATATGTCGTCGAAGCAGTTTCCCCTGCCCAGTATTTGCAGCGATGCCAACACCTGCCACGTTTATGTTGCGGAACGCCGTCAGCTATTAATACTACAGCAGCAGTGTGTACACCTATTGACGTATATACGCATAGATACCAGAAGGGTTTCAAGCTGCCAGCATGTGTTTCATATAATAGGTGCAAACCTGTCGTTTAGGTGAATTAGTGGGTAATTGAAGGCATGCCACGAATCCGCACGGGTGATGGGTGTGCTGGATGCTGAATGTCGACGGGTATGTATGTACAAAGAACGGTTTACAGTAATGTGAAGACACACACAAGCGTACTCGTATTAATGTACCAGGTGCAGGAGCAACATGATACGGTTATTTTTTAATCTATGGTGTAATACGTACGAGGGGGCAGCAACAGGGCAGGTGGGAGCACGTGGCGTAGACGTGCCGTACTGACAGGAGAATTGATAGCAGGTTATCTACAGTACTGGTAGGCAGTGTAGACTGTCACGACAAAGGGCGATACCTTGTACCTGTCAGCTGTACGTATCATGGCTGGACCTGGTGATAATACGTGTAGAGTATACTATTAATACTGTACCTTGTATGTATATTATAGGCGTGATACGAAGTACTCGTGCAGCCGTACTCTATACTGCGATTGAACGTTGTTGACGGTACACTGATCGTACGCATTAATAGTCGTATATACATGATATCATGCATACCAGGGTTCCATCGCCTGTTGCTCACGGCAAGCGTGTACTATTAATACTCGAACAGCAGCAGTAGTACCGCAGCAGTGACTACCATGCGCATACACAAGTAGACACGTCGTCTCCCGTCCGTACTCAGACCGGCGTGTCGGCGTACAGAAAGCAGTCGACAGCAACACGAAAGATTGTGTATAGTTATACTCGTACTGTATACCAGGTACTAGGGAATAAGAGCCCCCCCGCCCCCACGGCGGTATGGCCACAAGTGTGAGCGGCTCGTATTAAAAGTTGTAACTCAATAGGAAGAACGCTACTTTTATTTCCGTTGTTTTATTATTTCGGGTGCTTATGAGTTATGAAAGTTGAAGCTCATGCTACACATTGTCGGATGTCAAGAATATTTGGGGTATTTTGGGGGTGAAAAAAAAAAAAAAATATTTTATTTTTTTTTTTTTTTGGGCTTATGAGTTATGAAAGTTGAAGCTCATGCTACACATTGTCGGATGTCAAGAATACTTGGGATGTTTGGGGCAAACATATCGAAGGATTGCTTGTTTCTGTCTCAAGGCAGTATAACCATCATAAAGTAACAGCTGCAAACAAAGAAACTATATACAGAGGGGGTTGTCGCTCGATGCTTCCTTGGAAGTCAACAGGGAGGAGGTTGATGGTGTAGGGGTAATTGAACACGTAGGTGGGCACCTGGTTTTCGTACGAGTATTCGGCGGTTGCAAATCGCCGTTTTAGGTGTGGAATTATTGGGGCCTGGGCGAGTCATGTTGGCACACAGCAGCAGTCATTTTCCAGGGTTCTTTCTGTGGCATGGGAGGGAGAGCAGCTGGCTTACATGTCTACCGCATTATCAACTCTGTCATGCTCACATGTCTTTTGCCCATAAACGCATCTCCCTCCCTTCGCTGTTTGGGTTACACTGTACGAATTCTCGGATGACTGAGACACCCAATGGTCCAACACCATTGTACTCCTTCACAACCGAGGTTACTTCGAGACTTCTATAGTTTACCCATACAGTATCTTGACCTGGCTGTCTGTGCAAACCCTTGCCAGCTGCTAGTTTACGAGACCCATGTCGGGCATGGTCGGCATTATTCCGGGTGTACACCATAAATGCATGGGACTTCCACCTTCCTTCTGGCTGTATGACTCGCCTCAACACGTCACTTCCAGCCGCAAGCGTCGAGGCACTTCCTAACCTCAGCGAGTGGGTGGCGGACTCTTTGGCCTTACGCCCCGACCTCCCAACTACATTTCTCAGGGCTCACAACGCTTGTCCATATCCCCACGCTCGTTCTTGCTCCCCTGAACGGAATGAGGAAAGTGGCGCGTGTTCAGGTTGCGCTGCATGGCATGACAGTAGTGCCACCATAAGAGCAACGGCTCCGCCGCCCCCACGGAGCTCAGAACACGGGCCCCGAACCTCGCTCCGTGTACGTACTACGCCGCTACCAACTTGAGCCTGGTCGCCGTTATGGCCGCGCAGTCGCACCTCAACCCAGACGTCATCAATACGCTGAAGACGCCTTAACTGACTGTCGCCCAGCGGCATGGTACCGCTGTAAATATGGTTTCCCTGCCGGGACATGTGAGCGAAATTCCAATTATTGCTGCTCGCGGTTCACCCATCAGTGTTGCGATTTCTGCCACTGAGGTCGACTATCTACAAGCATTCACGCACGAGACATATCAAGCGTTTGTCTTTGGCTGTGAAGATACCCTCTCAGCGAGACACTCATTCACAACGCTATAATCATGTAGTCGTAGCCAACAATGTTGCATTAAGCTCTGCTGGACGTTTTTACATGTTCAGTAAAGTCTACACATATTCTGTGCCTCATCGTTGCCGCCAGGAGTAACATCGAGATCACCCAGATGTTTGCCAGCGGCACTGTACCGCTGTGAGTTTCGTCCCCTTTCCGCGACGTGTGAAAGAACATAGCAAACGTTGCTGGTCACGGTTCACCCAGCAGTGATACGAATTATGTCACTACGGCCGCCTCTCTTCAAGTATCCCAGTCCGAGACCTCTCGAACGTTAGGCTGTGAACATTCCCTCTCAACTCGTGGTGAGACTCTCATTCGCTACGCCATAACCATACAGGTATACTCGTAAATATTCATGTTACATCCACAACCTGCTCGACGTTTTTAGTGCATATAAAACTGTAAATATTCTGCGCCCCATCGCGACCGCGAGGGTAGCAGCAATACTAACCAGGTGCACTTTTTGTTGGTGGAATCGTGCCGCTGTAAGTATTGTCGCTCTGCCGCAACATGTGAGCGAAATGTTGTGGCTCACGGTTAACAAACATAGTAAATAAGTTGGTAACGGTTCACCCAGCAGTGATACGATTCCTGTCACTGCAGTCGGCTCTCTACAAGTATCCACGTCGGAGTCATCTCGATCGTCTGGCTGTGAAGATTCCCTTTCAACACGTGGTGAGACAGTCATTCACTACGCCATAACCACATCCTGCTGGCCATTTTTAGTACATAAAACTCTGTAAATATTCTGCGCCCCATCTCGACCGCGAGGGGTAACAGCGAGAATACTCAGGTGCACGTTTGCCAGCAACGTCGTACCGCTGTAAGTCACTGCGGTCGGCTCTCTACAAGTATCCACATCCGAGACATCTCGAAAGTTTGGCTGTGAAGGTTTCCTCTCAACGCGTGGTGAGACACTCGTTCATTACGCCATAACCGTATACTTGTATGTATTCATGTTACATCCACAACCTGCTGGATATTTTTAGTGCGTAAAATTCTGTAAATAATCTGCGCCCCATCGCGACCGGGAGGGGTTACAGCAAGAATACACGGTTGTACGTTTGCCAGCATCGTCGTACCGCTGTACGTCACTGCGATCGACTCTCTACAAGTATCCACGTCCGAGACATCTCGAAAGTTTGGCTGTGAATATTCCCTCTCAGCACGTGGTGAGACACTCATTCATTACGCCATAACCATATACTTGTAGATATTCATGTTACATCCACAACCTGCTGGACATTTTCCATACATATATAAACTCGTGGATATTCATGTTACATCCACAACCTGCTGGATATTTTTAATGAATATATTTCTGTAAATATTCTACGCCCCATCGCGACCGCGAGGGGTAAAAGCAAGACTACCCAGGTGCACGTTTGCCAGCAACGTCGTACCGCTGTAAGTCACTGCGGTTGACTCTCTACAAATATCCACGTCCGAGACATCTCGAACGTTTTGGCTGTGAAGATTCCCTCTCAACGCGTAGTGCGACACTCATTCACTACGCCATAACCATATACTCGTAGATGTTAATTTCACATCGGCGCCCTGCTGTACCATTTTAGTACATATAAATCTGTAAATATCCTGCGCCCCATCGCGACCGCGAGGGGTAACAGCTAGAATACTCAGGTGATTTTAGTACATAAAAATCTGTAAATATCCTGCGCGCCATCGCGACCGCGAGGGGTAACTGCTGGATATTTTTAATGCATAAATTCTGTAAATATTCTGCGCCCCATCGCGACCGAGAGGGGTAACAGCAAGAATGCTCAGGTGCACGTTTGCCAGCAACGTCGTACCGCTGTAAGTCTCTGCGGTAGACTCTCTACAAATATCCACGTCCGAGACATCTCGAACGTTTTGGCTGTGAAGATTCCCTCTCAACGCGTGGTGAAACACTCATTCACTACGCCATAACCCATATACTCGTAGATGTTAATTTCACATCGGCGCCCTGTTGTACCATTTTAGTACATATAAATCTGTAAATATCCTGCGCCCCATCGCGACCGCGAGGGGTAACAGCTACAATACTCAGTTGATTTTAGTGCATATAAATCTGTAAATATCCTGCCCCCCATCGCGACCGCGATGGGTAACTGCTGGATATTTTTAATGCATAAATTCTGTAAATATTCTGCGCCCCATCGCGACCGCGAGGCGTAACAGCGAGAATACTCAGGTGCACGTTTGCCAGCAACGTCGTACCGCTGTAAGTCACTGCGGTTGACTCTCTACAAGTATCCACGTCCGAGACATCTTAAACGTTTTGGCTGTGAAGATTCCCTCTCAACGCGTGGTGAGACACTCATTCACTACGCCATAACCCGTATACTCGTAGATGTTAATTTCATATCCACGCCCTGCTGTACCATTTTAGTACATACAAGGGGCTTCGCCGGCGGCCTGGACGGCCGCCGGTCGCAGCCTTGCGTGATACCGGGAATGTTAGCAGCATTGTGGCTAAGGATAGGGGTCAGACGTAATGCCAAGAGTTACACACGTTAGCAGAGCAGCATTGTGTCGAAGGATGAAAATCAGACGTACTGCCAAGAGTTGTGAGAGTGCTCTGCACACTGCCCACGGAGGGTGTCAACCGTATCACTCCTAATAAATGTGATCCTGCTGCTGCTGTACTCATACGTGTGTGCGCGTATGTATGTATCTTGGTCACACACCTGACACGTGAACATTGTATGCTGTACAGTTCTGCCTACTACTACTGCTGTGTGGGCCTGTGGGTCTACACATCTTCGAAACAGGCGAACAACGGCGACAACAGGAACAAAACAACAACTGATACGACGTGCGTGTATCTTTGATACTGGTCATGATACATATCCAACCTACGTACTGCTCACACAGCTCGTGATAGGTACTGTTGTAGTACAGCAGTATTTCAGAGTACTGGTACACTCCACACACGCGTCTTCGATATATACCCGATGCACGTATACATCTACGCGCCCCCTCCGCCAAAGCAAGACCAAAGAACAAAAAACAAAAACGTAAAAAAACGTTAAAAAAAACGTGTTTCCCCATCCCCGTTTGTAAATGCCATTTTTTTATTTTGAAACCCTCAACGTATATTGAGCATGATGAGGAGATTTTTTTTTTGAGGCGATGCTCTCGATAGCCTCGTATCCCCGATCGTCCTTCCTTCGCCGACACGTCTCCGATTCAAGCGTACCGAGACTCTCCGTCCTCTCTGTCTCAGAGAGCCCCGTCGTCTCCGGGCGCGCTTGACGGGCACGCCATTTGAGCTCGTTCGACGAGTCACCGACACGGGGACTCATTTCGTATCTATGATTGGAGTTGGCACCACTCTGGGCGCAAATGTAGGGACCGTTTAGACTTGATATGTATATTAAAACAGTTCTTATTTTTCCGTCCAGAGTGCTGCCAAAGTCATGCAAAACTGTAAATTTCAAGCTCTCGACCTCTCTTTGCTTGACCGTGCTCCCTCTACGTGCACGTGACGGCGAGACGCGAAATCGTGCATATACCATTTGTAGCTCCGTGATGCTGCTGTGCATATACCATGTGTAGCTTCGTGATGCTGCAGGCTCATCATAGCAGCTTCAGCTGCTGCTGTACATTATGTACATACAGCATATACGTGCTGCTGTAGACTACCCGGGGTTCAAAAATATTGAGAGTTCGCAGTTCTCCACGAGGCCTGGGTGGCACGTGTTCTCGGGGATTACAAACTCTTCCCCAGATCCTAGCACAAACCTCGCTCAGTGGCCTTCACAATGGCGACGCCGGCCACGTAATCGACTCCCCCCACGGGTCGGAGGTCAGAGAACACGTACCGAAGAAAACACGCGAAGACATGAGCCCTGTATGCAGACTACGCACCAAACGTCTCACAGGGCACGATTTTTCGGAGATCTCGTCGTAGATCTCGACGTCAAGGCCTCGTGCGGACGCTACCGCGCCGAGCGGGCGGATCGGCTAAGCCGGCGGTTGCAGGCGAGGCGGGGGCACGCCACAGTGAAGAAACCACGCGGAGAGGCGGTCGGAGGCGGGAGATATCCGCAGACGTAAGGATGTGCATATGTGATCAGCGAACTAAGATATATAGATTTATATATAAATCTGAAAATATCCTGCGCCCCATCGCGACCCCGAGGGGTAACAGCTGGAATACTCAGGTGATTTTGGTACATATAAATCGGTAAATATCCTGCGCCCCATCGCGACCGCGAGGGGTAACAGCTAGAATACTAACAGCTAGAATACTCAGGTGATTTTAGTACATATAAATCTGTAAATATCCTGCCCCCCATCGCGACCGCGATGGGTAACTGCTGGATATTTATAATGCATAAATTCTGTAAATATTCTGCGCCCCATCGCGACCGCGAGGAGTAACAGCGAGAATACTCAGGTGCACGTTTGCCAGCAACGTCGTACCGCTGTAAGTCACTTGCGGTTGACTCTCTACAAGTATCCACGTCCGAGACATCTCGAACGTTTTAGCTGTGAAGATTCCCTCTCAACGCGTGGTGAGACACTAATTCACTACGCCATAGCCCGTATACTCGTAGATGTTAATTTCATATCCACGCCCTGCTGTACCATTTTAGTACATATATATAAATCTGTATAATATCCTGCGCCCCATCGCGACTGCGAGGGGTAACAGCTAGAAAACTAACAGCTAGAATACTCAGGTGATTCTAGTACATATAAATCTGTAAATATCCTGCCCCCCATCGCGACCGCGAGGGGTAACTGCTGGATATTTTTAATGAATAAAATTCTGTAAATATTCTGCGCCCCATCGCGACCGCGAGGGGTAACAGCAAGAATACTCAGGCGCACGTTTGCCAGCAACGTCGTACCGCTGTAAGTCACTGCGGTTTACTCTCTACAAGTATCCACGTCCGAGACATCTCGAACGTTTTGGCTGTGAAGATTCCCTCTCAACGCGTGGTGAGACACTCATTCACTGCGCCATAACCATATGCTCGTAGATGTTAATTTCACATCCACGCCCTGCTGTACCATTTTAGTACGTATAAATCTGTAAATATCCTGCGCCCCATCGCGACCGCGAGGGGTAACAGCTGGAATACTCAGGTGATTTTGGTACATATAAATCTGTAAATATCCTGCGCCCCATCGCGACCGCGAGAGGTAACAGCTAGAATACTCATGTGCACTTTTTTCAGAAACATTTGGCTGTGAAGATTATCTCTCACCCAGCAGTCCGCATGGGGAATCCCTCGTTCATTATGCCACATTATATGAATCGTGCACGTACGTTTTGAATATGAAGATGATATCTCACCCAGCAGTCCGCGTGGGAATCACTCGTTCAGTATTCCGCATTATGTGTATCGTGCACGTACGTTTGGATGTGAATATTATCTCTCACTCAGCATTCCGCGTGGGGAATCACTCGTTCAACATGCCATATTATATTTATCGTGCACATACTATTGGCTGTGAAGATTACATCTCTCCCAGCAGTTCGCATGGGGAATCACTCGTTCATTATGCCACATTATATTTATCGTAATCACTCGTTCATTATGTCACGTTATATTTATCGTGCACAATTGACTGTGAATATTATATCTCACCCAGCAGTCCGCATGGGAACTCACTCGTTCATTATGCCACATTATATTTATGGTGCACATATGGTTGACTGTAAAGATTCTCTCTCACCCAGTAACCCGCCTGGGGAATCACTCGTGCATTTTTCCCACATTCTATTCATCGCGCACGTACGTTTGACTGTTAAGATTATCTGTCGCCCAGTATCCCACTTAGGGAATCACTCGTTCAATCTGCCACATTATATATATAATCGTGCACGTACAATTTACCATGAAGATTATCTCTCACCCAGCAGTCCGCATGGGGAATCACTCGTTCATTATGGTACATTATATATATCGTGCACGTACGTTGGACTGTGAACATTATCTTTCACCAAGCAATCCGCGTGGAGAACCACTCGTTCATTATTCCACATTTTGTATCGTGCGCATACGTTTTTGGCTTCGAATATTATATTTCACTCGGCAGTCCGCGTGGGCAACAACTTTTAATAATTCAATATGCCACGTTATATTTACCGTTCACGTACGTTTTATCTGAAATTGTGATCTCTCATCCAACTGTCCGCGTGGGTAATCACCCGTCCATGATGGCACATTATACGTATCGCATGTGATCTCTCATCCAACTGTCCGCGTGGGTAATCACTCGTCCATGATGGCACATTATACGTATCGCAAAAGTACTGCTGTATGACATCGTCTTGCCGCGACGTCGTAATAATCAATGTATGCATGACCTTGCTCCGCTGCTGTACGGCCCGAGATTCCACTGGTTAATTGATTACATTGTTTTGACGTATGCTACAGTACGACTTTTCACACTGCTGTTCAGTTAGGGGCAATGTGAACATATATACCTGGTATAAGTTATCTGCGCCCCTTCGCAACCGCGTTAGAGGTACCAGCAAGATTATCCAGTGACACTACACAGCTGTTTAAATTGAGCATATACGTACTGCTGTCTCAGCAGACAAAACACTCACTACACTATTTAAATTGAGCATATACGTACTGCTGTTTCAGCGGATAAAACAATGTGATAATTATTTGAAATATGATCATGCTGTGCAATGTGTGGCGATTCCTCCACTTTTGCTTCTTGCACAAGCAACCCAACTCGCTCCAACCGTTTCCAAACGCACACGCTCTCGGCCCATATAATCTGCGCCCCATCGCAACCGCGTTAACGGTATAGCAAGAGTATCCAATGACACTCCACACAGCTGTTTAATTTGATAGCATGTACGTATTGCCGTTTCGGCAGACAAAACAATGTGACCACTCTTCTTTTTTTTTTTCAGTTGCTCGGGATGAACGATATATCTTACACGTGCCATGTTTTGCGTCACCTTGCCGCAACGTATGAACCCAGTAGCAATAATGCTCGATTGACACACCAACCGCCTGCTGCTGTACGCATATATTTGCGAGTCCTTGTGGTGAAACAGATCATGTATTTTTCTAGTCAACTACAAAATATAAAATTGCCTGTGTCACTATTGCCTGTGCACACAGGCAAGAGTATTCAGTTGACAACAAAGTAAACCGCCGTATACCTGGCATATCACACAGCAATAATATTCGGTTAACACACCAACCGTCTGCTGCTGTACGCACATGTTTGCGAGTCGTTGTGGTCAAACACATCATGTATCTGGCATACCACACAGCAATAATATCTCTTTCAGTATGCCCTACATATACTCGTGCCTTTCAGCAGGATGCAATTTCTGCCCTTGCAATCGGTTACCTACAAGTATCCGCGCTCAAAACCTATCGAGCGTTTTGGCTGTCAATCACATACATAATGTACCGGTAATGAATATCTTGACTGCTGGCAAGAGTATTCAGTTGACAACAAAGCAAACCGCCGTATACCTGGCATATCACACAGCAATAATATTCGGTTAACACACCAACCGCCTGCTGCTGTACGCACTTGTTTGCGAGTCGTTGTGGTCAAACACATCATGTATCTGGCATACCACACAGCAATAATATCTCTTTCAGTATGCCATACATATACTCGTGCATGTCAGCAGGATGCAATTTCTGCCCTTGCAAACGGTTACCTACAAGTATCCGCGTTCAAAACCTCTCGAGCGTTTTGGCTGTCAATCACATACATAATGTACCGGTAATGAATATCGTGACTGCTGGTACATGATACGCGTAGCATACACAACAGTACGTATAGAGTACTCGTACAGATAATCTTGATCTCTCATACGAGATATATATACCAGGTACAGGTACGTATGTATAGCCCTGGTCGTATGAGCACGAGTATGTTGAAGTCGGAGTTTTTGTATTTCTCCGCCTTCCCTCGCGTTATTAGGGCCCGTATTAACGAACATCGCTTTATATTGAAATGGGAAAACAATTTTTGTTTTTCGTTTGTTTTGAATACGATTTCCCTGAAAAAACGTGAAAGGGTCTTATCGAGGAATGGTGTATTGCGTCAAAAAATGAGAATAACGCACGGGTCAACGAACACCCGTGAGTAACCAACGAGGCGACCTACGGCCTGTGTCCTCCCCGGGGCGCCGCTGCCAGCGGATAATTATGTCTGCCAGCACCGGCTAGGAGGCTATCACTCTAGGGATGTCTTGGGTGGGCTGGCGCAGCCCCGAAGCCCAACGCGGGCAGCAGCGACGGGGATACAGCGATCGAACTTCTACGCCAAGTCGCGACCTGGTCGGTGCTCGTGTGGTTTGGGAGGCAAAGAAGGGTGAAACATTGGATTTGCGACGGCCTATGTAACTTTTTAGGCACCGCAAGCGGTCTACCCTATGCTAGGGCCCGTCGGACCTCGCGCTGCGGCTGATCCGGTGGCCGTGCCTCTCGGGAATGGTGGATCTCGCCTCTGAATCAGTCGACGACATGGCTCAAGTTTGCGTGGCTTCCTTCGGTTTCATGGAACACGCCACGTCAAGTTGGATGAACTCCCAATTCAAAAAAAAAAAAAAGAGCAAAAGAAGTCCCAAAAGACTTCTTGTGGAATTCCGTTTAATTGAACTACTCAGTTTTGAAATCGAAATATCTTGCTGGTTATTCACGTTTCGACCAATCAGGTCAAATCAAAACAAACGAACGAAAAAAAAAAACTCAAACAAACGAAAACAAATGTTCGTTAATACGGGCCCTTACAGCAGTATGATACTCGTATCATACAAGTCGACAGGATTTGTTTTTTTTAATATAGCCTGCAGTCACTGAAACCCAGCAAATATGCTGGTTGACATACGTAAAAATATCATATCGTAACTACACCTGGCATGTATGTATCAGTACGAGTATTGTTACAGCAGTACGTATAAATGCACCGCTGCTATCATAGCAGCTGCTGCTGTAAACCATCGCGCACGAGCGCTACTACTCATTACTGCTGCTGTACACTAGGTACATAATCCCCGTAAAGTGAAAGGATGACAATGAACTCACCTCGGAAGTCGCTCAAGCCATCCTAAAACACGTACGCCTTTTGCTCTTGAGCTTCAGAGATTAACACACTACATGGGAACATACCGGTCTTTGACATGCGTGATGTTGACGTTTGCCCGTACGCTGCTGGACCATGTGGTACGACTCGACCCGTCTCACTAGCAATCACGAATCACGGAAAACCTGGGCCAGCGAACGATCGCTGTCCAGTTGGAAGCAACAGCCCTGTCTGTTTGCGTGTTCTACCAGTCTAGTATACCAGCACCGTTCCGTGCGGTATCCACTTGGTATTTCCCACAAGCGCGATGTACCAGATAAAGCTCGATGCTGCAAGTGAGCTACGTAGTGTACGTGCACAGCCAAAGATTACGAACCAGAACGCCAAATTCTCTCTATGACAACAAACAGCAGATTATTCTTATATCGGTTCCCAATCACGAATAATCTTTTCCTTTACGGTAAACCGTCCATGCACGGTGCGTTTTTTGTTTTTTTAATCCTACCGTTCGGCTCGGTGCGGTTTTAAGAATGCAAAAATATTGGGGTGCGGTTCGGTGCGATTATTCGATATTGAGAATCCTACGGTGAGGTTCGGTTTTTCCATGCATCCTACGGTGCGGTTCGGTGCGGTTTTCAGAGTTCGAAAATCTTACGGTGCGATTCGTTTTATTCATGCATCCATCCTACGGTGCGGTCGGTGCGGTTTTCAGATGTCGTGAACCCTACGGTGCGATTTGGTTATATTTTGTTTCCTACGGTGCGGTTCGGCGCGGTTTCCCGAAATCGCAAAACCTACGACGGCAAAAAGGCAACCGCACCGTAAAGAACCCTGTAATTTTCACTATTAATAATATGGCTACGTACACATTGTCGGGTGACAAAAATGAAATACTAATAATATGACATGTACGATATACCTACCAGTCCCATATTAGAAATAATGGATGGAAAGATGAACAGTTGAGACATACCCATAGACCCCCTTGTCCCCCATTTTGCGCATAAATTTGCACGGTTTTGATGAGTCGCTTAGTGTACTGTACGTGAATCATCATATAATGCAGCAACCCCGTGATCGTGCGCACGCAAGAGAAAAAAAGGAAAAACAAATGTGATGATACAAAAGCAGAAAGTAGGGGAAGAAATAGTATTACATTAATATGATACGTATCATGAACACAACCAAAGATATAAGAGCTGCCAAACAGTAACTTAGTAAGAGACTTTGCGCATAGGTTTCCTTTGTTTCCGTGGTTTTCTGCTTTTTTTGGGAATGTTACGAGTGGTCAACGCTGAAGCTCATCATGTTGCACATTGTCGGATGGCAAAAATGATGATAATGATAATGATGATTATTACTCCATTTGCCATCTGACACTCCATCACCAGTGTGGCACGAGAGAGTGCTCGGTCTTATGACATGCACAGGTGGCCATTTACCTACGTTGCGGGACGTTGTCAAGAAACCACAACCTCAGTGCCTTGGGGAGACGGGCACAACGTGCCGCAACGTATGGTAATGCACCTAGATTGTGCAACGTCCTGTTCGGCACTTTGCCCAATGTGTGAGGTATTCGTCGGTTTGGGGGGGGTGCTTGCAACGAACATTCGACGCCAACAATGTGATTTTTAGCATAATACGTTAAATAAAGCTACACAGGTGGCCATTTGGGTACGTTGCGGGACGGTGTGGCGAAATCACACCCTCAGTACATTGGAGCGACGCACACAATGTACCGCAACGTACGAAAAGGCCCTTCGATTGTGAGATCTCCTCTTGATATCTTTATACAACGTGTAAGGTTGTCGTTGAGTTGGCAGATGTTCTTGCAACGTTACTATATAACAAAGTAGGATTGTGATTTTTTTGCCCGGCGGCGCGTTTTCGCTCTCGTCCCTCGCGGCCGATCTCGCCGGCGCCGGGTGCGACCCGTGGGAGGTCGACCGGGGAGCGTGCCCCCGGGGCCTCGCCCTCGACCGTGGGCCGCGGCCCGTGGCCCGCGCGGGGCGCTCGCGAAGCCGAAAAAATAGAGTCGGTTTCACGGGGTACCCCGTCCCACTCGGCCGAGCCTACCAGGGCAACGTGAAACCCGCTTTGCGAATTCGTGCGCTTTGAAAAAAATCCTGCGTCGTATCGTGGAAAATGCCCCGCCTTCGTCACAGTCTGTAGCCCAATGAATAACGAGCAATCGTGGTTGTTTCAGCCTGCGTGTCGACTGTTTGTTGTTCATGCCGAATTTTTAAAAGAGCATGCAGCAAGAGCACACTCACGTCACAAAGAGGGAATAATCGATTGGACGACACATCGAGCAAACTTCGGACGTGCGCTCGTGCAAAAGCAGCAGCATGACAGCGTCGGGGTATTTCTGCCCTTGTGGAACAGGGTGGCCTGATGGGTCTATCATGACAAGCTGCTGCGACGCCAGGTCTGCATATGGTGCAACACTCTTTTCCGTGGGCCGGTACTGCTTTACTCGAACCTTGGAATTTTCGAAATGCAAGCACGTATGTACGTGTTCAAGTATCATGTATAGCCTTCGTACGTTCCAGGTCGTGATGCAGCAGCGACAGACAACAGCAGCAGGACTCGTAGTCCTATGTTGCTGCTTGCTGCTGTGTTATATCATAGGTTTACATAGGACATGGGGCTCGGGTACTGGTTCACCACAGGTCTGGCTGCACGAAACGATCAACGTACTACGAACTCGTATCTCTCCGCACTCTTCCGTGCGATGCTCGGGATTTCCAAGTACCGCATGTTCGGAAATACAAGAAGCGGTTTCACATTCATGTTGATATCCAAACGTTCTTTACATCTCCGGCCAGAATTAGATTGTCACATGCACGCAATAAATACTACTCTGCTACGTACGTACCTGGTACATATCTACTGCTGTATGTACGAGCCAGACTATGATAGATACAGCAACAACCGCAGCGACAGTATATTCTGCGTGTTGCTTCCTTTGGTGAATTTGCACCGGACAGCACCTCACGTGTGCCCGCAAGCCAGGCGCTGCTCGCGTCCCCTCTTGCTTCGATTCGTCGTTTTGTTTGCGAAATTCGATTTTTTTTTCAACATGATATCGGGTTTGCATGGTATCTGGTTTCTGTTATTTTTTTGGGTCAACTTGCTGTTGGGTCAACGGCGTGTGCAGTCGTATGGTGGTGACGGGGAGGCATGAGGATGCTGCTGCGCCACCAAGTGCAAAACTGACATCATGTACCACTTTGTCCGGAAATATAAGAACCGTTCGGTACTTATGTCAATATCCAAACGGTCGTAACATTGCCGAACAGATTGGTACGTACACCATGAAACGTATCCACTATTTATACCCCGTTATATTTTTATGTAATACTACCAGGTAGTACGTACGTACGTACGTACATCCTCGATAACCATCATATCATACGTAACAGGTACCAGATATGATATAACGACAGCAGCGGCAGTACGATACTCGAAGTGGTATATACGACTACATAGTGTCGCTGTTTTCCCTGCTGCTTGGTGTCGTAGTACTTTTGCAGCGGACAGGGATTCCCGCGTAGTGCACTCGTTGTGTCGTGGAATCCCCCCGCCCGTCTTGCTTCAGTGAAGTATTTTGCGAATTTCTCTTGGGATATGGTCGCGGCGTATTTATCGATTGTTCGATTGTTTTCGTCATCCCAGTCGACCATGAGTCAAAGCTGCTGGATGTGGTTAAACACACACCGAAGCGACTGTTTTGGAGCAGTTGTATCAGCATGCATACGTACTTACGTGCGCACACACTACGTAGTATACACACTCTACATCAATATTATTACGGCAGTGTTCCTGCTGCTTCTTGCTGCAAGTAGTGGGAAGACAATTAGTGATTCCTGCTGTATACTGTATACTGCTGTTGTTACTACTGCTGTAAGATCGATCGACTGTGCGTGCACACATCGTATACCAGGTACGCAATTACATACCATGGTATGTATGAAGTATTGTACGAACATACCTGAAGTACATCGATGTTTTTTTTCCCTTGGGCGGTGAAGAACGTACCTATAATGCTGAATACGTAAGCGCGTACGTACGCGTATGCACGTACCAGATACATACACGCCATACATGCTTACAATAACAAACCTCAGCCGTACAAATAGTAAGGTAAATTTGTGATACTTCACCTGCTGTCTGTACTGCTTTTCTGTACGCTGCATTCAGCAATTGTGCTGCGGTTACTGCTGACCGTAAACTACTATCTCGTAGTAGCAATTGTTGGTGCTGGTTCTTGCTGTAGGTACTATTAATACTAATTGTAGTGCTGCCTGTGCTGCTGATGCTTGCTACACTGCTCGCTGCTACTACCACTGCTGTATACTGCCTGATATACATGATGCGATTACGTCTTGCTGCCGTTTGCTATCCGTATTTCACGAGAATGATGCCCATACCTAGCGAACAAAAAATGCCACATAACGTGACAAACCATGACAATTTTGCCAATCCTAACATTTCCCAATGTGTGAAAGTTACAAGGTTTGACAAACGCAAGAAAAGTTGGCGTCGTGAATTGTGAGAAAAGCAACGTGTTTCTTTTTCATGTGGCATAGCGCCAGTTTTCTTCTAATCTTAAATGCGTACGTTAGCAACAACCGTTGCTTACAGTTACCGCTGGATGACGAGTTTGGTCGGTTTTCTGCTGTGTCATGCCAGCTTGCGTCACCTCGCGGGGAACACACCACTCCCCGAAGGGGAGCCTTGTATGTATAGTTATGTTTGTGAAATTTTCGCACTTTTCGCAACTCTTCTCTTCGCGCGAGCGCTTTTCGGCAAAACGCTAAGTACCCCGACACGGGAGGCCCGGCCGGACACATTGGTCGAGGTTTGAGCTCGATCCGAGCTCTGAGGCTCGCGTGGCGGGCGCTCAAAGTTTTTTTTCCCGCGGGGGTGGATAATACGATTTCCCGGGTTCTCAGCATGAGGCCTTATTTTTGTACTTACGTGCCAGTAAATAATAATGTTCTAGTTTTAGATGTTGTCTGTTTTTTGCTCTCTCACATGCACACATGCCAGAAACATGTACCAGATAGACAACAGACAACATGCACAGAGCACGGCGTTACAGCGTTGCCGCCCACACCAGTAGGGGAAATCGTGCGTGAGTGGCACATCCATCTGGGCTGTACTGCTGCTGTGGGTAGTTGTTTTATCGAAGGCCGCTGTCCGTAGTCCGCCACCTATCTTGCATTCTTTGCTGTTGTGCTACTTTGTGTGTTTATGACATATCCAGGGTCACTTTGGACCGAAATGTAAGGACCATTTTAAATGCGTGTGAGTACGGCGACTCTGGTATTATATTTCCGATGTTGCGGGTTTTTGCCCCAAGCACATCACCAAACTTTTAGACATCAGATATCATGCAAAGAGAACACAAACAACACGTTGCAACCCCGCCCAGCAGCACAAGCAGCAGCAGGCAACATCACGCGCATGTGGCAGGTCCGCGGTGTACTGCTGTGGCTCCAGCAGTAGTTGCTTTATCGGGGGCTATGATCCGTCATCAGTCATCTCTACCTCTCTCCTTCTGCTGCGCTGCTGCTGTGCATGTGTATGTGTGGTGTGTCACGCACTCACTGCTGTGCACACGCGCGCCAGTATAAAAAATATTTTGGCTCTTTGGTAGTATGGTAAAATGAGTGCGATGCCCGGTTATTTGTTTGAACTCGTGAGTTCGAGACTCTCGTTCATATATTTTTCCTTTTTTTTCACTTCAGTTTGTTTTATGTTTGCATTATGTACGTGCGTAACCCAAACACCACAGACAGCACACGAGCATTGCAGAGTAAGAAACAGCATCAAGCGCGTGCGGTAGTTTTGTCCGCCCTGTATTGCTGTGGCGTCCTACTTATAACTGTACTGTGCGTGTGTGTGTGTTTTTTTATCGGACCTGCAATCTGTTGTTATAAGGGGTAGTCCGTAGTCACAGGACAGGCTCCAAAAAGCTCTGGAGTGGAAGAATACCCCAGGGAAAAATAATGCACTAAATACTAAAGTACAACGCAGTACGTAGTGCTGGGGGTCTCTGCTGTTGCGTAGTACATACATGCATGCTGCCACAGGTCCAACAACACACTGCTTGCTGGTGCTGCTGCTGCTAACTGTGCGGCAGATCCACAGTCGATATAAGGGTAAGGCGCTGCATACACTTATACACTAAATACTGGATATCTTTCGAATCTCGTCATCTCGGGCGTCGTTCGAACAGTGGGTTAGGGGATAACAGTGCACGGTGCGCCTTTTCACCCCGCATACCAAGGTCGAGTCATTTTCGGCCCGCAGACAAAGAGCAAGTAAATTTTCTATCCCCCACTAAAACCAGTCATTTTCGGCCCTGACACAAAAAACAAATCAATTTCGACCCTCCGCACCAAAACCAGGCCAATTTCGAACCCAACACAAAAACCTAGTCATGTTTGAGCCCCCACATAAAACCATGATAATTTCGACCCTAACACTGAAATCGAGTCTATTTCGATCCCCTTCCAGATCCAAGTCAACTGTGGTGCCCCTACACACAACAAAGACATACATAAATACACTGACAAACATAATATAATCTGTGGCGGAATCGTTAGGAAAATCTATTGAAAATATGCAGTCAATAGTAAGGGTTCCACACTATTTCCAAGTATTTTTATCCCCAAAAGTGCGCAGGTCATCTGATGATACAGTTCTAAAAAATAGTACGCATGTACCCTGCATGTACGGTAATATGCAGATAAATCATAACATCGTACTATGATATCATATGCATGCGTAGGATACAATATCGGATTCTGTATGGTTTTCAATTCGTTCTTGCGCCACTCCCCTAGGCACGTCCCGGAGGGGAACCTTGTACATATTATACCTGCATGCCAAACAACGAAAGGAAACAGAGGAAATGTCCGGGATTCGAACTCACGGTTTATACTCGTAGTCGGACCGTACGTATATGTTACATTATTATTTTCCAGAAATAAATATTGTTCGTTTTTGGAGTAAAACCGCCCGAAGACCGGTATGTTCTCATACGTCGGCATGTAGCATGCAGGGCACACGCGTGACACATGGAAGACACATGGAACCCATCAACAGCAGCAACAAGCAAGAGAGAGGTGGTGGTGGTGTGGTTTGGTGACGGATTGCTGGCTCCTATGAAAGCAACGAGTCGAAGCAACAACAAAGTAGTGCACAGCACAGATCTGTTTCCGAGGCGCACGGGCAGTGTTGTACCTCTCTGTCCGGAAGTGTAAGGACAGTTGGTATATATGTTTAATGAAAAAACGTTGCTTACATTTCGGGACAGCGGAGAGATTCGTACATGAGCATCGATCTGCAGGTACCACGAGTTTGGAAGATCGCAGGCTCCGACAAACTCAAATCACCACTACTGTACAGCACGGATTTATGGCACGCGCATGCATGGTGTGATGCCTGCTGTGCTGCTGGGCGGCAGGGTTGTAACATTGAGGTTGTGCTGTAGCATGCTCTCTGCAGTGCTGCTGCTGTGTTCTTGCCTGCTCCCAGCAGTGCTCCCGGCAAGAAACACACAAAAAAACGCATGACGGAAAAAAAACAAGGGAAAGGATACACAAGTCCGAAGAGGTACACCTAAAATCCCTACAGCATGTTATGCGTGTCCAAAACTGAACTACACGCCCGCAATCTCCATTCGACTACAGCAGCATCGTCCCCCCCCCCCCCTCCCACTCTTTACCAATGAATTTGCCGACTACAGCGTAACTACTGTCTGAAGTGCTGTCTGTACAAAAACACACGGTAGGCGTGGGAACAAGATGGAGCACGCAGCTGCTGTCTGAAGTGCTGCCAGAATGACAGTCCGCGGGCACACAGTGAAATAGAACAGCCAACCAAAGCCATCATGTCCATTGACAATTACCCGAATCTATCCTGAACGGTCTGTGTTAGGCACAGCATTATAAACATCGACACTGATTAGGAATCGTTCCACATTGAAGGGGTCTTCCACGATCAGGCACACAATGAAGGCACCCGGGGTGTCCGCGCCATCTCTGCCGCGTCTCTCTACAAAACCAGTGACGTCATCCACACAACCGATCCCTTGAGAGAGCACGACTGTNTGCACCCTTGCTGTAACAATACTCGTGACGCGTTAGGTGGGAGAAAGAAAACCGGAGTACTCGACTACTGACACGGGCATAGTCGATGAAAACCCGAATTTACTTGGTTTTCGTGTGCGCGGGCCGATCATGAGCTTTGGTTTTAGTGTTTGGGAACCGAAATTGCCTTGTATTGTTTGTGTGAATGGTCGCAATCCACTTAACTTCAGTATAGGGGATCGAAGTTGACCTGATTTTTGTGCAGGGATCGGAATTGACTTGGTTTCTGTATTGGCGGTCGAAATTGACTTGTTTTGTGTCGGGCGAAATCGATTTACGTAACAATTCTCTTCATACTGCCCATCTCACATATTGTGTAAGAAGAGTAAGTAGTTCAAGTAAAAGGAAAACGACTCGAGGAGGATTCAGGTACGAGGACATCACCGCGAGCGGAGGCGGTGCGCTGTGCTGTGGGTTAAGCGATGTGAGATCGGATGAAGTGCCGGCCCTATGCTCCATCACAGACGCGGAGTTCGTGTCCAACAGTGCTGCCCGCGAGGGCGAAGAGAGTGTTGGAGGTGGAGCCGCTGTGTTTCCGTTTGCCGAAGTTGACATAACGGATTGTTATTTCGGCTCGAACCAAGCGCTGCTCTCGGGTGGGGCTTTGCATGCAGGACACCACACCAATGTCTCGGAACGGGTGCAAGTTTGACAACAACACCTCAGAGCAATACGGTGGCGCGATTTCAGCGTCTTCCATGAGTTTGAGAGAGGGCGCGCGGATCACAAACAACTCGACCCCCACCGCTGGCGGCGCGATAGTACTGCTGGAACCACGCGGTAGTACTGCGGAATACCTGATACTCTGTACCTCGTACTAGAAGTAGTTGCTATCCGTAAGTTTACACTCCGTTATTTACATACCATATATTGTTGCTACAGCAGTACAGCAGGAAGATTTTGCTATTTAATACCGGGTCTTTACTGTAGAACAGTATCGGATTTACTAAAAATTAGCATTTGGCCCATATCTCCGAGTTCCTAAAGGGTGTATCATGCTATTAATACCAATAGCTATACAGTAGTAGTAGTGGGTAGTAGTACTACGGTTAATGGTCGTAGTGGCAGTAGTACCCGTAGTAGTACTACTGTAGTAGTACAACAATAGTAGAGTAGAACTATGACTGTTAATATTCATAGGGGTACCAGTAGTAGTGGTAGCGTAGCACAGTACAGTACAGTACAGTACAGTACAGTACAGTACAGTACAGTACAGTACAGTACAGTACAGTACAGTACAGTACAGTACAGTACAGTACAGTGCAGCAACATTTGGGTCAAGATAACCGCTTTGCGCAACGGTCGCTGCTAGGCTTGTTGCGCACAGCACAACAAGCGGTTTTTGGACGCGCAACATTTTTCGCCAAAGGCGTAGTTTTTTATTCCGCGCTTGTTTTCGCCGGAGCCGAGGAAAACAAATTGAGTTTTTGTTTTGTAAAGCGCCGCGGCGAAACAATTAAAGTTCTTTATATAATTCGCCGTAGGCGCCTTTTTTGAAGCACCTTTTTTCCAATTGGTCGTAGTTGAAAATATTTTAGGCGCTTTTTCCTATTCGCTATAATCGACAACAAATATTACGCACCTTTAGCTATTCGCCGTAGGAATTTATTCTCTTTTAGGCATCGTAGGGAAATAAAATATAAGTGTTTTTTATTTGTTTTCAGGCGCATAATCGCGCATATATCGCCTTTTTTTTCGCCTCTGGTGGCCCTCCCAGGGGCCCTCCCGGGGGCCTCTCGCGCAACACGCATTACGTCGCCTGTAGCTCTGCGCGCAACATATGCCTGACCACTAATTAATACCTGTACCTTGCATAAACGTACACTACAGTGCAGTACAGTACTCACTCAAGACGTTTATTATTCCTCACCTCCGAGGCACACGACGATATTATAGTAGTATACCATGGTAGACGGCTAAGACAGGACTCGATCTATTAGCAGAAACCACACAACAATAATAGTTGAAATTTCGGCTCCAACACTCCACGGCTCGTTTAACACACATGCCTCCGGCAATGCCGTCTATCCAACCCAGGGAGGGAGCGGAGATTGTTGGCCTGCGTCAGCAGGTTCGCCGCGAACATTCGGACCGGGCCGCGGCCATACCGGCGTAATTAGTAAGCCCGATACTACAACAGTGTTGGCTTGAGGCGCCAGCATTCTGATCAATGAATGCGTATATTATGCTTAGCTCTACGACTATAAAACCGCCAAGACCACCAAACCATGTGCCATAAAACGCTTTGTCGCCAAAGCCAAAGTACCAACATGAAAGTCTATGAATGGCTCAATTTGGAGAGCATAGTTCTCTCACGTCCGGCCCCAACACGAAAACGAATATACGAAGTACAACGTTAATACCTAGCACACGTCAAATTTACCTACACACAGTAGAATCCGTGTGAAGTGCTTGAATGCTAAAAAACACCATACAACATGCCTTTATACCAATACGCTACTGAATGTCAACCCGTAAAACTAAACCCGGACCCAGCTAACCATAGAGCTCTCCGAGAATATGCTACATTACAAACCACAGTATTTTGACCGATGACGGAGCACGACCGTCGCTTTGGAAACGGTCATGCTCAAAAATGCATGTTTGAGGAGAAAACACACTCAAGGAAAAACAACCACCGCGGAGTAGGTTGTCATGGTAGCCTTGCGACAGCCGGCCGTCGACGACCAACGGCTAGACCGAAATTTGTCGAACATTCGTGCAGCAAGGCATGACTGTTTTGAGTCTTGCGGTTGTCCGCACACACTCTGAAACGTAGCCAAATAAAATGCATCTGGAACCGTCCAGAATAATCATATCAGACGAAATTTGCCCCGCCCGTTCAATCATCCGTCCCCCCATACTTCGCCCTACGTCTCGTAATTTATCCCTCAGGCGAAGGAGGCAAACGCAGCTCACCAAGTGGTTCGACTCGTGGTCTTGGGTTCAAGATGGTTCACACAAAGTGGCCGCTAGTTGGATACATCCGACAGACGTCCTCGAGGAGAACAGAGGACATCCACTTTTCCAGGGTCGATAAGGGCTATCAAGAGGCCATTCCAGTTACAGGATCCCCAGGTTGCTGGCCGCTAACAGAGAAAATTTGGGCATTTTTCAAGAACTGTGCTACAACCAACCGCTTATCTATTACTGAACGCAAGCTATTAATAGGTGTAGCCCACAATCCTTAAACGTTCGTCTTTATGAATACTCTGGGTCGAGCGCTGCCAATGAAAGCCAACTCCGTTTACTTTCAGCAACATAAATTGCTAAACGACAAACACAATTCAAAATTGGCATTATTGACGTATCACAGCACACGGCAACCAACGGGCTAACGCAAGACAAATACGCACACTGCGCAGTCCGTCCAGCAGCATCCCACACGAGTTACGCGCTGAACCCACCACTCACGACAGCGGCTGCAGCTGTTCCATCCGCCAACCTTCCCTTTGTCAGCTTCGTTTCGAAGCACGTTGATCGACACAATTGCGAGAGACAAATTGTATCGACATCCTCCCACGCCCACACCCCCGCAATGAGTTCCTGCTATCACGATATCTCGTGCAAGCGCTTATGCCCCTGCTTTCTAACGATATGCAGGCATGCTCGATGGTAGGTGTTTCAAACTAGTGGTCCTTAGGCGATGCCCGTGAACCACATCACGCTGCACATACGCCGGGCGGCGAACAAACGGGTCGGACCGAGACAGGTGTCAAGGACACCGGGGCTCTTCCACTGCGCGTGTTGGCGGTGTATAGTTCGGCTGTGAATATAGTCGTTGTCATGGTGAAGTATCTTCTCCGCCGCGGGAGTCGTCCACCGACTGCTGCACGGTGAACCAGGAGCTTGTGACAACAGCGACGACCAGTAAGACGTTGACCGCGACCAAAATACCCCCAAACAGTGCGCGGTTGTCCTCTTCTCCAACGTCCACTTTGATCAGCAACGCCAGGAAGTTACTCAAGAAAATGATGACACAGCCCTGTAAATGGTTAAAAACATGGCGTAAGGGGTGGGCGCAGCGGGAAGAGGGAAGGTGAAACGTCCTTTAGTTGATAGCGGTCAACCGCCCCCTTGACAAACTCGTATGCGGCGATTGTGTCTACTTCATTGCATACCATAACGTAAACTACTCCGGCTCTCGAAGGTCCACTCCATGCTGCCAACAAGCGGCGTAGCCCTAACGTACTAAACGAAGACCACCAAGGACAGGTACTCGGGCTGTGCCGATGGTACTGTATGCACTGCACTATGTTTCAACGTACGAGTACGCTTACGTCCCCGCAAGAACATCCCCGACAACACCCTATACATTATGGTTAGTTTACAACATGGCGCGTCATGGCTCACCAGGCGGTACAGCCACGAGTTTATTGGGTCCGTATGTGGCCGCATAAGCTCGAACCCCATAATACTCCCGAAGGCAAATATGCAAGACATAGCTGCTTGTGAGGCGGTTCGAGGCGCGATGAAAATGAGCACCCCCGTCAAGATCATTCTCCGGCCGCACTCGATAACCTCGTAGTAGTACAAGTCGGGAACTGCGTACGAATCAACGGCGGTCGGGGATGTAACATTATTTGAAGCGTGTCCGACGACGAATTACCACAGGCACAGAACAAAGTTTCATGCCATAAGCCACGTGCAATAATTTACTCTAAACGATTGTACTGTGTGAAATACGTGAGCATAGACCGGAACTCCATCACGATCGCCCATTGGCCCCCAGGTCCAAGCCCTCAACGGCCTTAGCGCCTCACCCGCAATACCAAAACAATATTAAATCCCATAACAACGCGTTTAGTCCGTGCGAATCGGTTGCATCGAATTGTTGACAGGTGCCGGGTACAGTTGAAAATCTCACCGAAATCCTTCCACAGAAACATGGAAGGGACCAGATCCGGATGCTTCGTCCGTGCTTTCACTAAGTCCTCCAACACTTGCAATTCCGACGAGGGCCCGCCGGCCTTGGCCTGGTCTTTCGGCGTGGTACTGAGTAGTACAGAGGGGTTACCATCTCTTCCTCTTGAATCGGCTCTAGTGGCTGTCTCATCGACTACAGCGGGTCCGGTGGGGACGCGTGGGTTGAGCAACTCTCTGTTCGTCCAGAGGATGGAGGCGTACAGGGCGGGAATGCCAATCGGATACACCTGCGCAGCGGCAAAGCACCGTGGGAAACATCGTCCGGAAGGGACTAGTGAAGACCAGCTAAACGTGCATCGTAATGGAGTATAACCACCATCCTTCATCCGTTCCTTGTTCGCGTGACATACATGGATTTCGTTACAGTGGCTTCTGTTGAGACACTCAACGGCTGCACGACCACTAGGTAGGCGCGCTGACCTCCTCACCATGATCATGAGCCCCGCGTAGATCCGGAAAAACGTGTACAAGTTGGATTTACACGAAATGCTGTAGTCAACTCTGAGGTAACTCTCCCCGTCGACAGCGTCGTTGTCGCAAGCSAAGGTTTTGAACACCACAGTGGACACCGATGTAAACACCTGCAATCGGCGAGACAAGAAGCATAATTAACAACTCCAGCTGACGTATCGAGAAGCGCAAGGATGACCACGATGTGTTGACTAATGGTCGCCGGGGATTTCGAAAGCTACCGTATTCAATTATATCTATACAACAATAGTACTCAAACCTATCATGATTGATATCGAGTCTGCTGTCGCCTGATGTCCTGCATTGTTTTGGCAGCAACAGCTAAATTCACACTGCACAATAAAATCAGATGCATAATGGTCTGACGTAAACGGAAACAGGCGATTGACGCCCACTCCGCGAGTTGCCGGTGTGTGGACGTGGTCGGATTGCTATCGCACGCTGTAGCACGAACACTGCGACACCGTATGCCTCAGCACCCTGCCCGGTGTTTCCGGAATCTTCAGAAAGATGTATCATGTTGATCTCACCAAAAAGGTTAGAAGTAACCCCGCCGCCACATGTCTCGACCATGCATCCCTCCTTGCGATCACTCCGGCGCGCCCAAGCCCCGCCCTACGCTTTGCCATATGGTACGTCAATGCCAACACAGCCACCAACAGCAATGGCGCCAGCGTCGTAGCCAGCAGCTCCACGTAGAAGTTTAGAGATGGCAATACACACGAGGCCGAAAAGAGGTCCCCTATATTGAGGTTGACGACGCTGATCCACGACAGGAACCACGCGTAAGACTCCGGAAACTCTACCCCCGTGATGCTCGAGAAGGCGGCGAGAATTTGCCACACCACCACCAGGATCTTTAACTTGCCCAGTGGTAATCTTGACACGCAGCGCTTAATCTTGTCGCCAGAGCCCCAAAACGTTGGTTCCCTGTTTTCTTGTGGCCCGTCTACAGCAATGCCACTAACTACCGAAGGGCCAACATTGGGAGAGGCCGACACACCGACGTGCCTAGGAGAACTTCTGCTAGTGACGTTCGGCACCCCGACTCCAGCCGCAACAACATCGCCGAAGGGTCCGGCATCAGTCCGATCGAAATCATGCGGTTCAGAACAGTTGTTCGAGGGCACTTGGCTGCATTCCGTTTCACCCTTACCACCACAGCGCTTATTCTTCCGCTTTAGAGGATATACCAGAGAAATTGTTTTGTTAAAGGGGTTCATGCCGGTGAATGGCTCGCAATGGTTTTGTTCCAGCACGATGGATGCCTTGTTTCGTACACAGCGCTTTCCACCAACGGACTGGCGGACGATGTCGATGGCGCCCAGCCCCCCGATGAGGTACACAACTGCAGGGAACAGCAGGAGGAGAGCCACCATTACGAAGAGTGCGCCCATCGCGATGTGCACGTGGATCGTGGTGTCGTCGCAGTGATGACAAGTGTTGCTGACACCTCTTCCGTACCCTTCCATGCAAACAGCGCAGTCTGAAAGAAGAGCAATATCAAGAGATCGTGGATAGTGGAAAGGTGGTCGGGGTCAACAAGAAATACACAGCCCAACTGCTTCCTCTGGGTGAGGTCGAACAACGCTTACAGTAACATGCAGAATCATTAATCGTTTTCATATGCGGCATATGTAGTTTCAAACGACGCTCGTTTGGTTTTTAACGGTATCGTGGAATTTTAGTAGATATCACATAAAACGAATCAGCATCCACCGCAATGCGAAGGGCATCGACAGACACAATGAACAAACGAGACAAAACGAATACAATCCCTCGGTCAAACAAGTTCCAGGCGACCGGACCGTATCCTCTTAGCGGCGCATCGACTCACATGGACCAAAATAACCAGCTTCACAGTAGTCATCGGAACCCGATACCTTCGTCGCGCCCTTACACGCCTCCGGGTGCAAACATTCGAACACGACTGAAGACTCCTGGCTCGACCGCCAGTAACCCGGACGAATAGGCAGCGAAGCCAACGTCGGCCCGGCACTCTTGCAGTCCACACCCTTCTCACCCTCGATTGTATCACACGCTTCGCATGAGACACGATTGGCGTCGTCGCTCAGTGGGCGGGCGTACTCGTTCGCTTGACAAAGGTAGAAGATCGCGGGGATCTCCAGAGTCACGTTGGTAGTTGAGGCCGAAGGAGCGCTACCAACCGATCTCAAAGTAAACGTAATCGACAGCTCCCCTCCAACGTCCTGCTTCGAAGGGGTACCGGTCACTGCCACAGTGACATTACTGTCAGGAGGAATAACGCCACTGGACGGAACTACGTCCAAATCAAGCTCGTCAGTCTCGAAGCCCAGATTCCAAAGGGTGTAGGTCGTACCTCGCCCTGCTGAGATCACAAGCTCAAACTTCACCGGGTCTGGATCGAAGGTCTCTGCAGCTGGGTACTTTTGTATATTCAGAAAGAGCTCACCACCGTCGTCCAGACATTTGCCCTCCTCAATACACTCGCACAGTACTCCAAGTTTAGTGTCCACGCACTTTCCAGCCTCGCACACGTCGGAATCGCTGCAGTCCAAAGCCCGGTCCACCAGCGCAACCGACGTGTTCGGAGCGCCTGTGGTGTCTGTGTTGAACGTGTGGCTGCTTACGACGGCGTTGCGGATCTCGGCGTTCGAGTCAGGCGATGTGACGGGTATGGTCGCGGAGCTTCTGCTAAAGTCACAACTGTCGAGGACAAGAGAGCCGATCGCCGAGTTTGTGTTGGAGATAATGGTGTCACCAAGCCAACCATCGCGGATCTGAATCCCAGATACCCCCCCCCCCCCCCCCCTATATTGGAGGGGGGGACAAAAATGTTTTTTTTTTCCGTGCGTTTTTTGTTGGTCTCACACGCCTCTGCAGACGCTGCTTTATGTACGTGTGTCTACGAGTAGCGTCTACTACTGCTTGGCTTTGGGTGTACACTGTGTACACAATGGTTTATACAAACATTCTGTACAAGGAATATGTTGTTACAGTCAGGAGGGTCGGAGTTGGGGAACCGCCACCACACTCGCCACACCAGCCACTCGTATCAAGATTGAAACACAGAAGCACTGGGTGGTGTTGTATTGTCGAGAAGGCCTTGCCTACCCTTGGGAATGCGGGGACGATTCACCCACATCCCCTGCTATTGGTTTAAATAGGTTTTAGTACGAATTTGGTTTATATAGGAAATAGTATAGTACTTCGGTTTATGGATGGTCTGATTTCGTTCATAACCCTAAGCAGAAACGCTGGGTGGGGTTATAACCCTAAGCAGAAACGCTGGGTGGGGTTGTATTGTCTAGAAGGCCTTGCCTACCCTTGGGAATGCGGGGACGATTCACCAACATCCCCTGCTATTGGTGTATATAGTTTTTAGTACGGTGTTGATTTATATAGGAAATAGTATGGTACTGCGGTTTATGGATGGTCTGATTTCGTTTATAACCCTAGAGACAGAAACGCTGGGTGGTGTTGTATTGTTTAGAAGGCCTTGCCTACCCTTGGGAATGCGGGGACGATTCACCCACATCCCCTGCTATTGGTTTATATAGTTTTTAGTATGGAGTTGGTAGGTATAGGAAATAGTATGGTACTGCGGTTTATGGATGGTCTGATTTCGTTCATAACCCTACGCAGAAACGCTGGGTGGTGTTGTATTGTCTAGAAGGCCTTGCCTACCCTTGGGAATGCGGGGACGATTCACCAACATCCCCTGCTATTGGTGTATATAGTTTTTAGCATGGAGTTTGTTTATATAAGAAATAGTATGGTACTGCGGTTTATGGATGGTCTGATTTCGTTTATAACCCTAAGCAGAAACGCTGGGTGGTGTTGTATTGTCTAGAAGCCCTTGCCTACCCTTGGGAATGAGGGGACGATTCACCCACATCCCCTGCTATTGGTTTTTATAGTTTTTGGTATGGAGTTGATTTATATAGGAAATAGTATGGTGCTGCGGTTTTTGGATGGTCTGATTTCGTTCATAACCCTAAGCAGAAACGCTGGGTGGGGTTGTATCGTCTAGAAGGCCTTGCCTACCCCTGGGAATGCGGGGGCGATTCACCAACATCCCCTCCTATCTTTTATATAGGTTTTAGTATATATTTGGTTTATATAGGAAATAGTGTGGTACTGCGGTTTATGGATGGTTTGATTTCGTTCATAACCTCAAGCAGAAACGCTGGGTGTTGTATCGTCTAGAAGGCCTTGCCCACCCTTGGGAATGCGGGGACGATTCACCAACATCCCCTGCTATTTTGTATATAGGTTTTAGTATGGAATGGGTTTATTTAGGAAATAGTATGGTACTGCGATTTATGGATGGTCTGATTTCGTTTATATAGGATTTAGTATGGTATGTACCCCCCTATACGCCGGAGGGTGCCCAAATAAAAAAATTGACACCCCCCCCCCTATATTTTGTATCCCAAAAATGAAATTTGGAGTGTGGTGTCGGGTTTTGTTTGTTCGTTCACCCTCGTTGTTCGTGCTGTTTTTGTTTTTTGGCTTGTGTTATGCTTGTTGTGTCGTTGTGTTCTCTTACCCGGTACGTTGACATTCCACTTGTTTTACCACCCATTCCTCTGCGTTTTTTTTTTTTTCGTTTTTCTCTGTCTCAGGTCTCAGGCCATCTCTTAGGCCGTTTGCTTTGCGGTTCGATTTTTGAGCTTCAGATTATGATCTGATCGATTTTTNCGTGTTGGGGTATTTCGCGTTTTGCCGAAAAGCGCTCGCGCGAAGAGAAAAGTTGCGAAAAGTGCGAAAAATTCACAAACATAACCATACATATTACAAGGTTCCCCTTCGGGATGTTGGTCACTTGAAATCCCGGGGGTGTCGCAAGTCGAAAAGAGATCGCACATGATTCATAGTTCTCGTTTTTTAGCAAACATGTGGTATATTAGACTGCTGTCTGGTTTAAAGGAAAAAGTAGTGCGTAGCGACCGCCATTGCTAACGAAAAATATGTCACGAGACGATATTGTATCTGAGGTACAGTGGGCTACCGGTGTATAAAAGCTATAGTTCGTTGTCCAGGCTCAACGACTTACTTTGTTTCCGACGTCGATCTAGCTATTTTGTGTAGGGTTTAATATCGATCCCACACTGGCGAGCTGCGTTTTAAAACCGAAGTTTTCTTTCGTTCGTGCCAACCTAAGCTCGTTATTCTTGACCCATAGTTTATGAACTGCAGGCACCCACTACTACGAGTGTTTGTGTTGAATGGTGATTTGTTATGTCGAGTAGATCCACGAACAACTCGTGAATCGCGACGACATTTCGTGTGCCCGAACTCCGAAAATAATGAATTAACTCTAATTCTGGTACGAAATAATATAACATTGCAAATTCAATCTACTGTAATTATTTTGTTTTTTTGCCCAGATTGCACCCCTGCACCCTGCCGCACCTGAAAATACTAAATGTAAAACGTTTTTTTTGTTGTGCGGTTTGACGCGTAGAAGCACATACCCAAACACAAATAGTTCGGAAGAGTGCGGTAAACCAAACCGACCGATACATAAGGTTTTGTGATTTACAAAAGTGAAATCACGATCTGCAACATTTTTTTTGTCGTGGCTACTGTTTCGTAGTAAATGCGCCTGACACGCAACCCAACGGTATATTATATCCAAGGACCGGTATAAGGGCATACAGCTGACTCTGCAGGGTACACCGATTGTGGACAGCAAGCGGCTCCCCAAAGCATCCGCTGGGCGCTGGCGAACACGCACGTGGCGGCCTCGAAACCTCGAGGAGGAGGCGGCACAGCGCGAACAAAAACGAAGCAAAACACCTTGATAATCCAGGCGAGGTCGGGCAGACAACCTGTGAGATTGACATCTCGCCAGCCGGGCCACACTACGTACAACAGCACACATCACGCAGAGTACAGAGAGTATAAATAGTCCAGTACGAAGACTATACACACAGAGCGGACCTACGAAGAGTACGCCATTATTGTACCGGTACAACAGAATAAGTGACTGCTGTATACAGAACAGTACTGACAGCATAGCACAGAGCACATACAATAAACACTACACAACGATTGAGTACACAGAGCACACACAGTTATTTCTAGTTGTTGTGCTGGAGAGCAGAGTGTGCACACAATAGATATTACACAACGAGGTATCACGACTGTTCTACGCTGTACAGATGAGTATATGCACAAGATAGTTATGACAGACCTGCTGCCCGACGAGTCCCGCCCCGGTCCTAGATAAGAGTATTTACTACCTTTTGGGCGGGTACCCTGGTACGCGTTTAGCAGCCGAGTACTCGTCTAAGGGTACCCGTCGAACACGTGGGTACCCCGGTGCCCGGGGCCCAGATTTTCGGCGAGTATGAAGTGTTATCCATATCCGTGACGGGTATTGGCTGTTTTGTGTTTTTCAATCGCTGCTGTACTGCGTGGGTACGTCAAATCAGAGGGGGAAGTTTTGCTGGAATCGCATACATCAAACGTGCACACACGCATACACAAAAAAAGACTGAACACAGCAGTAGTTCGTAGCTGTCACAATCCCCTGCTATTAATAGCTGTGTGCTACGGGTCGTGCGCACGCAAACAGGACCCCACAGCCGACACAAAGGCAACAATCGGAACAGCGGCTACTATGTGTTATGCAGCTTACTACCACTGCTGCACCAAAATACTCGTATTCGTACGTATGTAGATCGGCCTATCGTTAGATAGAGAGAGGTAAATACAATATGCCTACTCGTACTGTACATAGTACTCGTAGATCTTTGTACTGTAGTTACTCTACGTAGATTCAAAATCTTGAAAGCAAATTAAAACATTTACAGAAAAAGCGCATGTGATTTTTCAAGCGTCTCCTACAACTGCTACTACTGCTGTACACAGCCCAGACAGCAGAGCAGACGCATGCAACCTGGTATCAACTACTGCTGCACGACGCTTGATGTATGCCTTGTTCAATATCGGTGTGATCCTTGCTGTCTCGTGCGTGGTGCGTACAGTGTGTTCCGTTCATATGGCGGGTCAACAACGAACCATCAAAGTTCATACGGATCAAAAACGGTCGTATGGCAGGTTCTCATAGAAGTTGCGAGGCGGTGTCAAGTCGGAACGTCTCCCCTGAGTTATTTGCCAGAATTCGCGACTTTGAAGGCCCAGAGCACGCCCCACGGGCCTCGGCCGGGACCCGCACTTGCGCCGTGGCGTACACGCGCCCCCCCTGCGTGCCCCGCAGCCGACAGCGCGACAAAAGACCCACGGCCGGAGATGAAAAGTGAAAGTATTCCGGGAAAATGTCCATTGGTACCTAGACATATATAATACGCTTCGGTAGTAATGATGGTGGTGATGATGTCGTTTGGGATCTTCAGGACTATGCCGGTTTCGGTATGCCCCGCGGGAGACCGGCTCTACCGCGCGCCACCCGACCCAGATCGGCACCGCACTCGCACCCGGCCCGCCCCACGCGTCGGCCCTCGGCGACCCCGGCGAGAGAACGGGCCCCGGTGCCGAACTCGGCCAGAGGGGATCGGGGGAAGGCGGCCTCCCGGGGACGGCTCGCTCCGTCCCCTGCAACGGGGCGGATCCGCGGGAGGGGAGGGGTTCCCAGCGTATTCGGAGGGCTTTGCGGCCCGGGTCCTAAATCCACACTAATTTCAAGATATAAACAAATATCCATACTAAAATCAAGTCATCTATACTAAAGTCAAGTAATTTTGTTTTTCAAAGAGTCCCCCAGATGGGAAAATTTGGATCTCCAGAACTTCGGTCAGAATCGAAATCGGCCCGTAACTTCGCGAGTTAGCGGCTTTTACACTAATTTCAAGATAAAAAGCCCAGACGTAAAAAAATCGGCCAAAAAAAAAAAAGAAAAAAAAGGCCACTGCTGTACGTACAAGGGCTGTGCACCCATGCCGGCGTTTTGTTTACACTGCTGTACGTACAAGGGCTGCGCACCCATGCCGGCGTTTTGTTTGTACGTACAAGGGCTGTGCATCCATGCCGGCGTTTTGTTTACACTGCTGTACGTACAAGGGCTGCGCATCCATGCCGGCGTTTTGTTTGTGTCCGCTGTACGTACGTACGAGTCGTACTGCTGGACTGCTGCTGCTGCTGTTGTTGTTATTGCTGCTGTAGATGGGTTATATAAGGACTACTACTATTATTGCTGTACGTACTGGTGCTGCTGTATACTGATTTCACTCTGCTGTTGTAGATTGTGGATGGGTGGATCGGTTGGTGCGTGTGTGTGTCGATCGGTTGGTGCGCACGTACGTACGTGGTTGGGTGGGTGGGTCGGTGGTAGGGTGGGTGGGTGTGAGTGAGTGCATGTCGGTAAGTACGTGAGAGTGGGTGGGTGAGTGGGTGTGGGTGGGTGGGTGTCGGTGGGTCGGTTGATACGTGATTGACTGCGTGTGTTGATCGTGACCCAGTTGTTATTTTGTATTTTTGTTTCTGTCCGCTATTATACCGACCCCGCCCTGGCGTGGTTCGGGGTACCACTAGTATTGTATAAAAGCTGCTATTCTGTCTGTCGGTCTGTCTGTCTGTAATTGAATAGCGCTATCCAGAGCGGTTGAGCCCCACCTTGCCTCATGGGTAGGGAGTCTGGGTGCCACAACCAGCAGACCACCGGGTCCCATGCTGCGCCGAACCGTGGCCGTGGCGCAATCACGACATACTTCTGGCAGCCATCTACCCAGCCTAGCTGCTGACTTAAAATTTGGAATTCCTATTATGGCAGTTGATTGGTTGCCCAAATCCATGCCAGTGGCTGCTGACTCTTTCTAGAAGATCGTTGCTGACAAGAGCCACCGAGGTTCCGCCACACCCGGGGAGGATAGGGTCCCATGACCGGATCAGAAATTCCTCCATATCTCTACAACCCCGACCAACCGGGGATAATACCGGCGATTCCCCGGGTAGGCACTGCCCCGCACGGTATGGAAACCCCACCTCCATCAGCTGGTCACTGATTGGCTGAGGCTCAGGGAGCCAGCGGCACCCGGGGACGATAAGGTCCCATCCCCGGATCAGAGTTCCTTTCATACATCTACAACTTCAACGACTCCGGGACGAAAACGGACACCCTCCGGGTTGATACCGCCCCGCAAGGTGTGGAAACCCTAAGCCCACGAGCTAGTTTACGGCTGCCTGGCTAGCTATACCTGGCCCTCATGAAGCCAGCGCATGGCGAGAATTGCCCCTCGGGACAACGGCGAGGTCCCGCCGCACCCGGGTATGATATAGAGTGGGGGTCCCTCAATAAGGCGGTATCCCGATATAAGGCGGTCAAAATCGCTTGGCACGACTGGAACCCGCAGTAAGGCGGTTACCGCCTTCACAAGGGATGGCCCTTCGATAGGGCGGTCTACCGCTTTACTGAGGGCCCACATCTGTACAGACACCCTCCTCGCACAGCAGAACGTACCGCCCCAGCAGGACACACCGGTACATAACTCCCCACCAGGACACAGCACCCCTGCCGCTCGAGCCGTAGAGGCGCACGATGTCCTGTGCAGCAGATGAACTGTGCACTATTCCAGGCCTCACGCCAGAGCCCCGTAACGGCCATCCTTGTCGTGGAGGGTGCGGCGGCTGGCTTCACGGCCTTTGTGACGAGGTAGAAGAACCAGATGGTGACAACCCAATGCACCGCATCTGTCACGCGTGCGCTGCTGCCAAGTTCTCCACGAACGATGCCGTGACAGCCACCGCGGGCAAGTGCAAACATACAAACAAGTAGAGCCTTGGGGCGAGACCGTGGAAGCGCGCGAAATCTGGTGCAGCAAATATGGATAAAAGCACGTCTCGCACGCGGCTTACTCTGGACAAAAGGTTGAGATCCTGCAGCTGCTTGATCAGGGAGTTACTCACAACACGATCGCAAGCCGTTTCAAGTGTGGTTCGCGCACGGTTTCTCGTGTCCGGGATGAGAGGAAAGTCTTGAAGAAGGCCGCCTCAGCTGCAAGCAAAAGCGGCTCCAAGCCGAACCTGAACATCATCCCGGGAGAGCGCGCCTATGAGGCCGCCATCGAAGCGCCTCAGGTTTGGGCGACAGTGGAGGAACAGAAGGATGTCGCCAAAGATTTGTGGTTGGATACTGTGGACGAGAGTACGGGGCAGTTGGAAGATACTGGCGTGGAGGACGAGGACTCCACCGATGACGAGAAGGAGGACGGCGACAATGAGAGGACGGGGTGCGGGGTAACCGTGCCACCGCCTTACGCTGAACTTCCTCGGGCTTTGGCCTCCTGGAGAAGGCAGCGGAGGAGGGCGGCAATGACAGCGCCGCCTTCCACCTGCAGAAAGCCAGGATGGCATTCATCGAAGCGCATGCGTCCAAGCCAGTGAGGCAGGCGGACATAAGGGTTTTTTCTAGACCCATGGAGGAGATGGGGGGAGGGTAGCACAGCAGAGTTGTGCGGCATGGTTCCGGTGTGGTGTTGCTGATCTTAGTACAGGAATGATGCAATGTTTTTAATGGGTGCACCTGTAGCAGCTAGGTGAAGCAGTAGGCGTTTTTTTTTTCATCCCATTTAATATCTCCGCCCTCCTCTCGTATCTCCCTCTTTAGTCGTAACTCAGATCCGGGGTCACTAAGTGGGCTCTCTCCTCCCTCCCCACTACGGTGCGTGCCTCGCATTTTTATCGCGAGAAGATTTCAGCACTTGCTTCCCTCGTCGACTCGCGTCGAATTCCGCCGACGCACGCTACGAAGGCGCTCTCAGCAATTGGTTCCTTTTTATTTTTGTAAATGTAGTCAAAATTTCACCACGGTGGGATTTGGACGCAGTGCTAAAACTAATCTCAGTACGGCAGCAGAGTCAGTTGTCAGCAATCATACCAGGTATGCATCTGCGCTCGTTACCCACGATGGAGCATATTTCCATCCCTGTTCGTCGCGACCCGGAGCATTCCCTCGTTGTGCAGCGCTCTGTTAGGTTAATAGACCACAGGGTTTCGCTATACTGTAGGGTAGACCAAACTAAAACCAGGTATTTCCCTCGTTAAGGCGGTAACCGCCTTACTGAGGGAATTCCACACCCTCAACAAGGCTGTAACCGCCCTATTCACGAGTAAGGCGGCTGCCCGCTATAAGGCGGTCATAGTGCTCTGGCACACCACCGCCTTGTTGAGAGACCCCCACTGTAATCCCATCCCCGAATGAAAGATCCTTCCATACATCTACAACTCCAACAACCCGGGGACGCGAACGGACATCCCCCAGGTCGATGCTGCCCCGTAAGGTGTGGAAACCCCAAGCCCACTGGCTGATTGCTGATTTGGCTGGGGCGCTGGAGCTCATAGAGCCAGCGCGCAGCGAAAGTTTCCCGTCGGGGCAACGGCGAGGTCCCGCCGCACCCGGGGATGATAACGTCCCATCCCCGGATCATAAATCATTCCATACATCTACAACTCCAACATACCGGGGACGAAAACGGGCATTCCCCGGGTCGATACCGCCCCACAAGGTGTGGAACCCCCAACACCACTCGCTGATTGCTGATTTTGGCTGGGGCTCATAGAGCCAGCGCGCGGTGGGAGTTGCCCCTCGGGGCAACGGCGAGGTCCCGCCGCACCCGGGGATAATAAAGTTCCATCCCCGGATCATAAATCCTTCCATACATGTACAACTCCAACAAACCGGGGACGAAAACGGACATCCCCCGAGTCGATACCGCCCCGCAGGGTGTGGAAACCCCAACACCACTGGCTGAATGCTGATTTATATGGGGCTCATAGAGCCAGCGCGCGGTGAGAGTTGCCCCTCGGGGCAACGGCGAGGTCCCGGCGCACCCGGGGATGATAACGTTCCTTCCCCGGATCAGAAATCGTTCCATATATCTACAGCTCCAACAATCCGGGGACGAAAACGGACATCCCCCGAGTCGATACCGCCCCGCAAGGTGTGGAAACCCCAACCCCGCGGGCTAATGTACGCTTGGCTGGCTCTCATGGAGTCGGCGCGCGGCGACAGTCACTCCTCGGAGCAACGGCGAGGTCCCGGCGCACCCGGACATGATAACGTCCCATCCCCGGATCAGAAATCCTTCCATACACTTACACATCCAACATACCGGGGACGAAAACGGACATCCCCCGGGTCGATTCTGCCCCGCAAAGTGTGGAAACCGCGACCTCACGGGCCTATTTACATTTTGGCTGGGGCTCATGGTCGATGTCCCGCCGCACTCGGGGGTGGTAAGGCCCCATCTCCGAATCATATATCCTTCAATTCATGCACAACTCCAATAAAAATGAAGTGTCCCCGGGTCGATACCGCTCCGCATGGTGGTGCTATTAATAATTGTTCGGTTCAGAGTACTGTAGTACATCACCGCACACTATTAAGGCGAGTACTATGTACCTACCATGGGCGACGCATGGCTAACGCCACGGGCGGAGCCGTGGCCGTAACGCTAGTGTAAAATAGAAAGCTGTAGTATTAATAGTAGTAGTAGTAGTAGTAGTAGTAGTAGTAGTAGTAGTAGTAGTAGTAGTCGTAATATAGTAGGTTGTCGCCGTAGTAGTAGGTGTCGTCGTAGTTTTTCACTTGGAGTTAGTGCGGAGGAACGTCTGCTGCGGGCCGTGCCGAGAGCACGTCGGGCCGTCTCGGCCCCGGATTAGGCCGAGGGTGGGTGTGCTGGGGTCCGCAAGGGGCGAAATCGGCCCTCTGGTGGCGCCGCGGCCCGCGCTCGCCCGGGCACGACGGGCGCCAATGCCGGCATATAGTGTGTCAATTTACCTGATCTGTGGATTGCGTTATAGATAGGGTGTGGATCGTGGCCCAGTTATTATTTGATATTTTTGTTTTTGTCCGCTATTATACCGGCCCCGCCCTGGCATAGTTCGGGGTACCATAACAGTAGTATACTATTTATTAGCCCCTGCTGCCGAACCGCTGCTGGACATATCGTGCGGTAAGACTGGTGTTGTAGCTGTACCATATCCGTCGCACCCGCCGCCGCTCGGTCGACCGCCCGCCGTCGCCCTTGTTTGATTGTAATTCTTCCTTCCGCGAGCGTAGCGAGCGCAGCGGAGCCCTTGTAATCTTTACGAAACTCGCATGTGATTGGTCTTGGTATACTTCTTGTACAGCCTGTGATTGGTCCGTCCTTAGATAAAATTGCCATACGTATAGGTGCTGTGCCTAACACAACGCATAAGATCGTTCGTATAGTAGGAGTAGTTCCACAGTCTTGATAGGGATTTTTATAGTGGGGTATGGGACATCGGGGTATGATATGAGCCTTATATGAGCCGCTCGATGTCACTCGATGTTATGGGCCGAGTCAGCTCGACAGCTACGGGAATAATGCAGGAGAGGGTTTCTGTGTTACTGCTGTTTTGAGCGACCACGACACCTTCCTTTGCCAACTGCGTTTACACCTTTAGAGATCAATCAACAGGAATACTGGCTGTATTGTTTACTGCAGTACCGTAATCATGCGAAGGTTCGCACCCATCGGAAGGTTGGCACTCATCGGAGATATAGCACCGGGGTGCGATAAAAACACAAGGTAGAAATATTTAATCGTGTTTTCGCACCCCCATCGGAGAGATCGCACCCCGGTGCGATCCCTCCGACATACATAGAAATTTGAGGGCCACCACAGCGGGTCTGTAGTAGGTGATATTCTCATTTCTTTCATACTCCGATGAGATTTCACCAGTGCGCCACTCCTCTCAAACGTACTTTACCAACGATGGTAGGTCAAGTCGTTTAAGGTAGCTTTGAGTCATTTACGCAGCACCGTTGCCCCAGTACGGCCCGGTGTATTTGGATTCAGCAGCGCACCCATCGGAGATATCTCACCGGGGGTGCGCCAAAATAGAAGAACGGCATGATTTAATCGTGTTTCCGCACCCCCATCGGAGAGAACGCACCCATCGGAGAGATAGCACCGGGGTGCGATAAAAAACACAACGTAGAAACATTTGAAAACGCGATCGCACCCGGTGCGAACCTTCGCATGATCACGGTACTTAAGTTTCACCTCCGAAGGGAAATATTTTGGCACATCTGTAACAATGGAATGTATTCGTTGTCTGTACTCGTAGCACTGTAAGACAGCTCCGACCTTCGTCCGTACATCGTCAAGAACATAATTCGGTATTATTTTTTCGCTTCCACCTAGCCTGCAACACACATCGTTCATACTTTTTATTGTTGCTGAACTTCCTCGCACGACCGTCCAGCCCAAGTATTTAAACAGGAAACTGGGGAGAAGCACGCCAATGCATGTCGTTGGCGCTGCATTCCAGTGATAATTGGGTGCAACCAACGGTACTTGAGCCTCTTCAAGGTACCGCTTTAGTGCACTCTCTTTTCCCAGACATGCGACGCCTAATTATTTCCCGTGAACTCCAAATGTTCTGCTGCCGACTGTCCGACACATTTCGAGCGCAGGCTATGCTGTACTTCCCAGTCCTACTGATCGCGCGCGTCAGCTGGGTGGTGCAATCCGTTTTCTTCGTGTTTGGGGATCTACCTGGGGCGAAAATTTGGTCTACCAAAGGCGCAGAGCAAGATCCTGCCAACAGGAAAGATACTCTGGCCAGTACGCTCGAGGTATGTGGAATACAGACACCGTCGGTGGTAACACCAATCTCCAGGACGAAAACATGTTTGTGAGCGCGACCGCGGAGTAGGTTGTCGTCACATTTTTGGCTCGTGCTTTCTCACTTGATCGTTCCTGTAGAAGCAGCGGGTGATGGTGATAGGTACTACTCGACGTATGGCGAAGGCCAGGTCCTATATACCACGAGCCATACAAAGCCTCGCAAGTTGCATACAAGCAGAACCCAAGCAAGGCCCGAAGACCCTTCAAATATGCTGACGACCCCATTCACCATCGAAACAAATAGACGTCGGGTGACGAAAAGTTGTGTCCGGAACGCGTGTGAAAACATATGTTCCTGCAATGAGGATCTTGTGGCGGCGTTCACGGTCGATCTCTTGATTGGGGGAAGGACAAGTTGGTAAAAATCCCGCGCAGGCATTTGCTGTCAACACAAACACGCATGGAAGGCGTCAAGGGAACGGCTGAAGCTATTTTTTTTGTGAATCGCGTGACGCATTCATCGTTGACCACGCTCCCCGACAATGCTGAACACCCAGGACATGTTCAACATTAATTCTTATTCTGGCGCCCAAAGCCTACGGTAGGGTAAAAATGAAACTAAAGTTCCGATGTTTATATTAGTTTGTAGGGCTGATAACTAAACCAGCATGTACTGCAAGTACACGCACACTGGACGTGTGTTTGTACAGGGTACGCGCGGATAGCTAGTACAGTCAGCAGTATGCTGATCTTTACGTACGTCCCAGAAGGTATTGCAAGGAAACTGGGGAGAAAAACGAATGTCGCTGGGAGGTAAAAATTGAAACCATGTATGGCTTTCTCGCCGTATATGCTTTCTCGCCCATCCTCCACTTTTTGAGCTACTGTAGATGTGTGCGGTACCGTCATACAGTTCAAGACCTGCAGTGTATGTGACTAAAAATGTAATTCTTGCTGGCTATCATAATCACCAGCTGTTTGGCTTTTATCAGCGACGATAGCATTTTGTAGGCGGATTGTAGCAATGCCGCGAGAAGGCGAACACAGTAAAACAGTACGAGTTGGTTCCACTTGCGCAGACCCAGCGGATTCCTACTAAATCGGTGGATGCGTTGAGTTAATGGACACTAAAACCAAATACATGATCGCATCAACAAGGGGAACCCATCGTTGAAGCTTGTTTCGGAATGCGCGAACCAGAGATCGCGAGATATGGATAATTGGGCATTTGTCGGGCGGGCCTGGCCTTTCCTCTCGAAAAACACCTGAGAAAAAAGGAAAAAGCTCATAGTCGGGCGCCAGTGGGCAACCGTGCATTTTCTTACGACATGATAATACAGCCGCACTAGACACCTTGCAAACTCGGCATTCACGCACTATCTGAATTTGGGGATTTGAAATGCAAATACTGAATTCGTCAATGCAGCACCAAATTCGACAATTTTTTTCAAAGTCTTTCACGATAAAACAATTGGTCATAACACAGTTCAATCCAAGGGAAGAGCCGCTTCGGCCTGTACCAGGTATACCCGTATGTGACAAGAGCAGCAGCACAGCAGAAGCAGCACAGCAGCCGTACCACAGCAGCAGCACAGAGGCAGCAGTAGCACAGCAGTAACAGCAGTAGCACAACAGCAGTAGCAATGGTGTACGAACAGCAGCAGCCGTAGTAGTACAAGAACAGCAGGAGCGCAAAGGCAGCAGTAGCACAGCAGAGCAGCAACAGCGGCGTCGGCGGCGGCGGTGGTGACGGCGGAGCCGGCGGCTGCACAGCCAAATTTGTTTGCACACAGCTGTTGTCGCAGCATCACCAGAAGGAGCAGAGGGGAGAAGCCATTCAAAAAAACATTGGTAGACTGCTTGACACATGTTTTGGCCTTCCCTGTTGCTGCTCCTAATGCTGCTGTGCCGCAGCCGCAGGCACCGCCACCGCCACCTCCTCCGCCGCCGTTGCTGCTGCTCCTGCAGCAGCTGTGCTGTGTTCGTGGTATATAGTGGTGGTGGTGCTGCTGCTGTGGTCCTGCTGTGGTGCTACTGCTGGAATTTACTCGCTCTCGCGTGTGTGCCAAAAACACAAATTGAAAAACAGTATGTTGGCAGTGACGTCGCAGCAGCGGTGGCCGCCAGCTCCCCGTTGAAGAGTTGGGTTGTTGGTTTGTGTCTGCGTTGCGGAGCTTGTTGTACAATGCGCTCTGGGCCATTACAGCATCAGCGTGGCTTTTTACAGCTTTAGCGTACAGCGTACCTGCTGCTGTTGTGTTGGCCGCGGTCGTCGGAAGGAAGAGGCGGACCCTTCTCAGCGACCAGAAGACCGTGCCGAGTGAGCCGCCGGGTCCATTACACTGCCTCCTCGAACATTCGACCGGCGCTGGGTGCCGGGTTACGAACGCGGTGGGTCGATTTGGATATACTCCAATTGGAAAAAAAATCACGCTTTTTCTACGTGAGGGCAGCTTTGTGCCCTTACTTAAAAACTGCGTGAATGGCCCTTCCACAAGGATTCAAGGAGCATAAACGCCATGATTTCCAGAAACAATAAAAGTGTTTCAAAGTCGTTCACGCATGTTTTAGTAAAAGAAAAATCAAACGTACGACGTATGAATGCCGAGTTTGAAAGGTGTCTATTAAGGACCGTTCCTAACGAACAACAAAGTCATGATTCGTGAGGTTTATGTCATGAATCAGTACTTTTTAGGTCACGATTCACGACCAAAACCTTACGAATTATGAGGCCAATTTCTTTAGCTTTTCCCTAAACAAAACAAAATCACGATTCGTGACGTTTTGTCGCGGCTCAAAATGTTGGTCACAACCGTTGGCCCTACGTTCGTCATAAGTCGCACCCATGTCTGATGTGTCTGATCGTGCGAATATGTACGTGTGATTTGTGTAACTGGAATATGCGGCGCGGTTTTGGTTTTCCCGCACGGGTTTTGGTAAGAACATTATCTGGATACTGGGACGAAGGGATGGAGCGATGGAGCCCCCTTTCGCCCCCTTGACTTCACTTGACTTCGGTCAGTTCTTCAGCTCGGTGGTTTCTAATATACACCTTGGGTCAACATCTTCTCTCTGGCCTTATGGCAACGTCCCGGGTGTCCACTCACTTCCCCTCGTAACCGCGACGGCCCCTTGCACGAGGTGGTTGATTATGCAAGCACGATTGATATATCAAGGATAACTCGTGTAAGGGTTACGTAGGCAAGATGGACCCGTCGATCATCGGGGGGCAGCAGCAGCAGCAGGTCGACGAAGTGGTGAGAGAAAATATGGACCACGCCACTGCTGTGCGGATAGCTTTGAGGGAATGTCCACCGCCATGGATTTTTTCCAACTGGAATTACCAGACGGATCTTGCATGCTCCCCAGACGAGAGGAATGCGATTCACGAGTACGGGGTCGATCTGCTAAGGCGAGCATGGGCCATAGTAGTAGCAGCACAACACCAGCGAGACACCGCCGACGTCAACGCACAACAAATATAAGTTAGAGCAGATAGGAGAGGAGTGCCAGCCAAGACGTTCAGCGCCCAACCATCCAGCCAGACCTCCTTGCTAGAGCTTTCTTCGAGCGAGAATTCCGCTATATTGTCAAAGCAACAGCTGCCGCCGGAGCAGATCGCCAATACCAGCCGCAGGGACGATAATGGGGCAGACGAGTTGAAAAACATGGAGGAGAGCCGAAGATTGGAGGAGCAGGAACTGGTTTCGATGGAGCAGGAGTCACCGCTACCGCCGCTGTGGACCGAGAAACCTGGTTGGTGGCTAGACCGAGTGCCCTCGGAGACGCCGACGCCGATGTCGCCTCTGAAGCGAGTCGACATGGAGCTGGGGATGGTGGAAAAGACTGAGAAGGTGGTGATGAAGGAATCGGAGGACATGGGGCATGACAATGAGCGGGTGCCGGAGCTGGGGTTGGCGAAAAGGCACAAACATCAGCAAAAACAGGAATCCCCGCTGGCGACCTGGCCTGACGAGGAGGAGGAGCAGGAGGAGCTGGCGGAAACGTTGGTGCAGCAGCAGCCGATATTGCAATCGCCGCCGCTGTCGCCTCCGCTGTCGCCGCCGCCTCCAACGCCTGATGAGTCGGTTTGGATGATCAGGAGGAGAAAGTGGAGGACGAAAGTGGTTGGCCGAGCGCGAGTCACTGGCGGGGTGGTGGCGCAGCACGGGCGGAGCAGGAGCAGCAGGCCGAGGAGAGCTCGAGTACGAGAAAAGTATAAGATCATCGTTCGAGGAGATTGGAGGAGATCCCGGTCTGCATACAGCAGGTTTTGAATTAAATACCGTGTAGTCATTATATTTGCTGACCTTTTTGTTGCTCTGTTTATTACCTTTTAAGAGCAATGATAAAATCCTTTTGCCTTGCTATGACATTTCGACATTTGCTTTTTATCTGAGAGTTGTGACTGCGTTCGTCCCTCCCACCACCACCCTCCCTTTCTTTGCCTGAGATTGGTATGATCTGTGCTGGCTGTAAACGACCGGTGATTGTATGATGTGCTGTTTGTTAGTGGTACAGCAATATTCACCAATATTACATCAGAAAGCAGAAATCGGTTGAAGATTGCAATAACTTGTTTTTGACTTTGTCTTTGAATCTTGACAGTGTTTTGAGTGATGAGCATGATAACTTGTTACGTGGGTTTTGGGGTTGGTGATCAAGGTGAGCGCCTACGTGAAAACAGATTTTTTTTGATGATGGACGCATGATATTCTGGTATGGTACGAGTACTATCGACGGATGCAGTTATTGTCCTCACCTGTAAGGTATATGGATGTTGTCAACCCCCCTCTCCTTCGCCCCCCCCTTGCGTGGAAGTTGTTTGTTTGTTTGTTTGTTTGTTTTGTTGTTTCACGTACATGTGGCGCAGAATACAATTATTCATATTAAAGGTATCCATCTGGTACCAGGTATGCCGCATGCTGGCGACATACAGAAAGGAGTAGACCTTGATTTTGCTATTTGAACATTTTTGGGATTTGTTTTTTTTTGCTGAATGTCTTGCCACATATACATACTCGTATATGATACAAGGTATGATATGCAAGACGGTATGCAGTATGTACGGTCTGAATTTTGATGAACGTACGTGTAAAATTCCAGGTGGTTTTCTATCTGGGGTCTACTTTACGTGCTCCGCACACGAAGCAGGGGGGTATGTCGTATATCGTTGGAGTTGTACTTCGTATGCAAACACATGCATATCATACACGCCAGTATAAACCAGCTGACCTAACCGCTGATGAGATTCGTACGTACATCTACTGTAATCAATCTCGTATCCGACCAGAGGAGGGGTATTGTAGGGACTATACAGCCGCAGTAGTAGAACTTCTGCACGAACCCCCGCATGCGCATATTAACAAAATGGAAGTACGTACATATGATACTCGTATGCTGTAGAAGTACTCGTATTAATAGTTGGTTTTTGATATGGTCACAGCAGGAACAAATGCTGCAAATAATTGAATTGTTCAGGTTGTTTGGGCTGCCATTTGACCCCCGCTCCCCCGAAGCAATACTCTCGAACATGCGCTTTGGGTTTTGTTGGAAATTGGTGATTTTGTTTTGGACGTAGTACGCAACTGGATTGTGTTTTCATACATTTATGCGTAAGCCCCCGCCGCCCCCTCCCTCAATATGCAAGCTTTGGTTATTTTTTTTTATAATATTAGCCTAACACTGCATAGAGTACACTCACGTAGGGAGGAGCTATAGATAGAACAAGGTACTGCTGTACGTGCTCCGTGAGCGTCCTTATGGCTGTACTACGCGCGGCTCGCTGTTGAATAGCCGGAGGATTTCGGGGAGTATGATAATACTTGAGAGGGTAGAAAGCTGAGGTCTTGATGACCAATATATGTATTGCCTTTTTGGTATTTTGGACTGTGTTGTTTTATTTTGAGATTATATTGAGATTTCCAATGAAATCTGGGCGGTGTAGTGATATTTCCTATTTCATGCAGTTGAGACCGTCCCTTCGGGAAGGCTGTGTGTTGATTACCGGAAAGAGGTTAGAGTAGGGCTAATATATAGTTTCGCGGAGTTGAGGTTGGGTTTTTCGACACTGGTTTGGGATTTTTCGGAATTTATTTTGGGGTTTTTCGGAGTTGAGTTTGGGTTTTTCGGCACGGACTTTTAATTTGTCGGATTAGAGTATGCGTTCTTCGGTACGGATTAGGTTTGTGTTTTTGGATTTGGGATGAGCTTGATGTTTTTCACAGCAGGGAGGCAGCTGTTTGGTTCTATAGTGGGTTTTCGGCATTTCTGTGTTGGGAGCAACATTGCACCATAGTATTGCTTGTAGTATCCCGATATGAAGATTTATGTGTTGGATGATTGTGGACCTACTTGAAGTACGGCATATAGACATTACTATCATGACAGTGTGCTGCGACTAGGGAGGCTGTTGGTCACAACCGTTGGCCCTATGTTCGTCATAAGTCGCACCCATGTATGATGTGTCTGATCGTGTGATTACGTACGTATACTTTGTGTAACTGGAATATGCGGCGCGGTTTTGGTTTTCCCGGACGGGTTTTGGTAAGAACATTATCTGGATACTGGGACGAAGGGGTGGAGCGATGGAGCCCCCTTTCGCCCCCTTGACTTCACTTGACTTCGGTCAGTTCTTCAGCTCGGTGGTTCCTACTATACACCTTGGGTCAACATATTATCTCTGGCCTTATGGCAACGTCCCGGGCGTCCACTCACTGCCCCTCGTAACCGCGACGGCCCCTTGCACGAGGTGATTGATTACGAAATACCCCTGGCCAAAGCACTAAATAACCCACACGAGACACCAAGGGTATCCGAAGGCCGGTATAGGGGTATGGCAGACGCTGCTTCGCACGCAGATTGTGGACAGCGAGCGGCTGCCCCTATAGACACCGCTTTGTGCGACCTAACGAGCACGTTCCGGCCTCCAAACCTCGAGGAAGAAAATACACTGAACGAAGAAAAGGCGAAAATAATATGAAAATCTCACGGTCCAGGCTGGGCAGACGACCAGTGGGATTGGAATCTCGCGGACCGGGCCTGGCCGACGGTGCGTGAGATTGGCATCTCGCAGACCGAATCAAGCTTCGGGCCGTGATTTGAGTATATAACGGGCCGGGCGCGGTTAGCCCGGCTGGGCCTGGCCGTGCCTCACCCACGAGAGTTGTCCCCACCCGCAAAGACCGTTGGATTTTCAATATTGGATTTTTTACAATCTGAAAATATCACGAAACGTGACGTAAAACGTGACTTATCAGCTATTTTCGTTAGGGATGAAATGTCACGAATCGTGATATTGTGTCATGCCAAAACGCCACGAATCGTGATTTTGTTTTCATTCGTTAGGCGCAGCCCTCAATCGAGCTTCCTTAGAGGGCACTAGCACACTTAGAAAATTTCCATACCCAGACACGACAATACAGTAATTTATTTATTCAACTTTAGACAAGGAGAAACATATATCGACATATGTTGTTGGCCCCAATAGACTGTGGATTGTGTCTATCGGTAGATGTTGTCGGAGACAATGTATTTGGAAGTTCGGCAGTAATAGTCAATCCTCGGGAGAAGAGACTGCGGATGCTGCCAGTCGATAGATATTGTCCACCACTTGAGATCGTAAACCGTGTCCATCGGTGTTCATTGCCGGCCGCTATCGATTGTGCAATCTATACATCGATAAGCGCTGTCGGCTTGCGCGTGGTGATTTTGGGAGAACGGGCAGAAAAAACGTGCACCGACTCTGCGGCACCCGCGTCTGTCCTTCATTGCCTTACTGCCTCATACGGCCTAGCCCCCTTTCGCTCTCTTACAAAAATCGGCGGTCGGCAACAATGGCCATCGATATACACCATTACTCGACCTGCAGTATCGGTTGAGACAATAGTCTATTGTGGAAACACACCCCAATAGCATATTGTGTGTGTGTTTTTCACATTAAACCTTCCTTTCTACCCGTCGACATCCGGCACACCCAGTGTCCGTGCAGATTCTTCATCCTAAAAAGGTACCAGTTATGTGGTCACAAAACTACGACACAGAGATACTACACTCAGTGCAGTAAGCAGAGCAGACAATGCAACGCCATATACGACAGGCAAGACCTACCCTGCTAGCAATCCAGGTGCATGCAAGAGAAAAAAAGAGAAAAAAGAAAAAAGCGAAAAGAAAAAATAATAAAAAGTAAATATACTGAAGCAAATCAACAATCAAGCAACCAAATAAAAAGCATGACAAAAAAAGAAAGAAAGTGTCGTGCTTCTCCCAGAGGAGATGCGACCTCCAATAAAAAACCAATTGAAATGAAAGAAAATAAAATGGACCGAAACAGCGCCAACAGAGCAAGACTGAGAACGACAGGATAGGACAGCCAGCCGGAGCACACCGAAGGCCAGCCGAGGCAGGTTTGTGCCCATAGTACAGGCAGGTTCTACCAGCTAGTCGGTCTGGCACCTACTCTGTTTGCCGTCTCTTTCCTGCTTTCGTCCGTCCTGGTTTCCCTATGACCCCCCCCACCCTCCGTCTCCCTTCCCTTGGGCGCCACCCATACAACGGGTACGTGGCACTTCCAACTCAATTCCGTTTCGTTCTCGTGTAACACACGAGAGTCCCGGAAAGAGAACGGGGAATGACAAAACCAAAATGAATACGTACGTAGCTAAGCCACCAAAGAAAGTCCTAGGACAAATACGGAAGGCGGAGAAACAAAGGCAAAAGCGATCACGGTAACATAAATAAGTGAAACAAAGTAAACGAAGCAAATGATGCGAGGGGTTGTAGCATCGCTGTCGTGCCCCCCTTGAGAAGCAACAACAGGCAATACAACAAGCAAAAAGAAAAATGAAAAAAAGAAAAATAAGAAAAAAAACAAACAAACAAACAAACAAAGGGAAAGAAAGACCACCAGAAACAGTGCCGCGTTCGAAGCTGCTACAGAGGTGCGCGGCACGGGTAGTCTAGGTGGGACTTACTAGTCAGCCTGGTACCTTGCTATCCTGTCGGCTGTTTCCCTCCTGCTCTCATCAGCCGCGGTTTCCGTACGACTGTTGCCCCCCCCCTTCCCATTCCCTTTTGCACCCCCCGCAACGGATGCGTGGCGCTGTCTACTCAGTTCCGCCTCTACCTTGTGCCACCGGACCATGAACTGTTCAGCCGCTTCGTGGGTGGCCATGGCCATTGATGAAACACATCCGCTCTGTCCGTAAATTTAAGCTCCAATTTATTATTTATGTGAATACTAAAAACTCATTATATTTTCGGGCATACTCGTATTTACTTGATTATCTGTAATTCGCAGCAGTCGCTATCGACAAACAATTTTATTGGTCTATGCTTCAAACGTCGTCTATCGCGGTTGCTCTCCCGCCATCTATAGCATAGCTCTCCCGCCATCTATAGCATAGGGCATGCGCCACCTATCGGCAACGTTGCTAGTCCGTTGTTACGGCAATGTCGTATTGTATGCATTGCCCAAAATATCGTTGCCGACAATATTCGTAGAGATCTTCGGAAAGCAAACCAAAAAACTTGCCCAGGGACGTCGTTGCTCAGAGGCTGTCGAAGTAGCCGCATAAAAGACATTGACGGCTAAAGTGTTCCCCGAGCATCTGCATTGCTCAGGGTGAATCCTCGCAAAATAGTGTCTTGTCTGAGCAAAAACCGGCAGAGAGTTTGCGGTGATGGAACAGAGCACGGGTAGTATAAGGGTGCCGGCACCGCGACAAAATAAGCCTGGGGCCGATGGCGACAAGCTGCCACTGTCAGGAGTGTCATCGACGCTCATTCGGCCGCAATATTATGTCTTGTATTTTCGTAACGATCAAGACAACTGTAACAAAAATAATCTTGAATATACACTACACACAGGCTGAGCTTTGATTGACGATTTATCTGGATATGGGTGGAGTTTGCTCTTTATACTTCGTGGCCATGGCCGCAGGGTTGCCGTGGTTGTATTCGTTAATCACGCTTAAAAAATATTCACAGTTGAAAGAGAAATTACCGAAATGCCTATATTCTTCACCTCTGCTTGTGGAGTAATAGTTGTCTCCTTTAGTTCAACACACTATTAGAGTAATACATGCTTTAGGTTAAAGGCTATCCACCAAAGCAAACTGCATTGGAATCTGCTTTGTTGCGGAGGAAAAACCACGCTAAACAAATGCCTTTTTTGAGCTGAACATTATACCTCGTGCAGGCTGCTCGTGGTCTGCCATTATTTTCTGTATTCACTCTGCTGTCCTCATGGGAAGCAAACGCGGAGAAATATTTGACTCTTTCTCGAGAGCAAAAATATCGAAAAATGCTGCTGTGTCCCGCGAAGAGTGTTTGGACAAGCACGGCGAGACGGCCGATCAAGCAGCTCTCCACGCGCGCCAGCAGAAAGCTATCGATAGCCGTGGCATCGTTGCAGCAGAAGCTATGCGGAACGCAGCTGTGAAGCAGCGAGACAAGGGCAACGCTGAAGCTGCGAGGGCGACAATTGCTTGTAAGACGGCGTTGACCTAGCTCGACCTTTCCGAGCACCTCAGGAGTGAGTGCGACGCGAAAGCGCGGCCCGCGCAAGCCGACAAGCACGAGTCGGAAGCGGCACTGCGCGCGGCGGCAAGCGTGCTGCGTGCGTCGGAAGAGGCACGGCGTCGTGCGCAAGCTCAAGAGACAGCTATGCGCGGAGAGGGCGAGGAGCTGCGGAAACTGAGCAAGCAGATGTCCCGCGTGTGTGGGCTTAAACTGCACACTCCGTCTCCTACACCTTGGCAGAGCCTGCACTCGCTACAAAGGACGATCTCGAGTTGGAGACGATGAATAATAAGCAGCTGGAGGTTAGGTTGGCGCTCGCCAAACCCATGTTATAGAGACGGCAGAAGAAACTGGCTGCTCTCAGAAATCAGGTGTGTTGCTGGCGCGCTGGTGCGGGATGCTGTTTTTGTTTTTCAATGGCTTAGTCTCATGTTTTTTTGCGCCTTCGTTTTTTTTTCGCTGCTCGTAAGTATCATGCCGATACTTGTATTTAGATATATACATCATAACCTGCGACCGCTCTCGACCCTTCGGACCTCCTCGAGTTTTACTTCGCTTCAGACCGGATTCCCACTCGGGACCCGTTTGGACGTCCTCGCGCTGGCTTTCTCGCCCGGGTCGCGTCCCTCAGCCTTCGCCCCTCACTTTCCGCCCGCGCGCACTCTCGGATCAAGCGCCGCCGCTGAGCGCAGCGACCTCGAAGTGGGAGGATCTCGCGGAGATGCTTCGGTTCTATTCGCCGCCGAGGAAGCTATTTGCGGTGCTGTTGCTGCTGAGAAAGATGTTTGTGGTGCTGTTTTTGCTCCGCGGAGACGGAGGAATACGAGCCAACTCAAACTGAAATATTTCGCGTCAATTAAAAAATCAAAGATCCACGGAGGAATACAATACGAGTCCCAGGGTGTATACGAGTACACATATCTCGTTTTTTTGTCTTCACGAGAGCTTCGACATATCTTCGATATATAGTTCTCTTCAATAGACATGTCTTTCTCCCAAGCACGACCGACCGCTTTCTCTTGTCGATATCCCTGGATGGGTGGCCTTTAGCCTCTTCGACTCCCTCCACCACGTCGTCCACCGTACATGTAGGTACAGGAACTACAGCAGCAAGCAGCAGCAGCAGTTTGGACACACAAACAACTCGGTTTAATAGCTACGAGCAATATTTTTGTCGGGCGAATTATCACTGCTGTACCAGGTATAGTAGAAGTAAATCAGACCTTCAAATTGAAAAAGAACCTTTTAGGTGAGGTGATCAACGACCGACTACAGATTGAATCGCCAGAGTTTGATTCCGACGACCACTCTTTTTTGTTTGGTTTTTCGCTTTTTTTTGTCTCGGATCTGATTATCGAATATTACCTGGTACTCATTATTTGTGTGTTCCTACCCGCTGTTGACAACGATGTTACATGAATATAATCATATCATACGTACGTGCCAGTATATTGTCTACATACATGATATTTTTGGTGTTCAAAACTTGAGGTACTGCGCGTATTGGCAGTAATATATGTATCAGAGTCCGCTGCACACACCAAAACTGAGCCCATGGTGCATTTCTAAGATTGAGACTGAAAAACAGACGAGGTTGCGAACTGAGCATCAACACTTTTCAGCCTGTCTGTATCTCCTTCTCCCTGCAACACTTGGCATTGCCTTGATTCTGTACGTATGTATCATATATCAAAACACGAGCGAGAGCCATCACAGTGTCGTAAATCTTACCAGGTACCAGGTACACGTTAATATCCTGAGAACTGAGACTATTCGGTGAAAACCAAAAACGACTGGTGGTGATTATGTATTTCTGAGACTTGTTGTTGTTGTTGTTGTTGTTGTTGTTGTTGTTGTCTTCACATTAAAAACCGTGCCGGTCTCTCTATCCAGTACCTCCATCTGTCCGTACTAATCCAACACTTGACACGGTCGATTCCCGTGGTCACAGGCTAACTTACCCAAACAAGGTATACTGAAATAAAAGTGGAACCCGAAGGGTCCGCAAAGCGATCAAAGCCAGTCAAAAACAGATAGTCTGGAGCCCTCCGCTCCCCTCTACACGCTATGTGAAGGTAAAAATAAAAATGGAAAAGTCAACATCACCAATCGGGGGTACACGCCCCCCTGATTCTATCTTGGTGCCCCTATAATGCCGAGGTGTTCCGTGCCGGGTTCACACCGGTCAGGCAAACAAATCGAGTCCTCCACCCCGAATATAAACGCAGACATGATACGGGGGAAGGGAACTATGGTCCCGTGTGATTGATGTACCCCCGGCCTGCGAGCAGTGTAACTGCAAAAGGTCAAAAGCAACGAAGGGAAAAAGACGAAGACAAAGACAAAGAGACAAGTCAAAAGTACAAGCAAACACTCACACAGACAAGACCGCAGAGACAACACATTGACACGTCATCCCGAGGGGGTGGTGCAATGGTGCGGCGGTGGGGGGGAGGGGGAAAAATAACAAAACAAACAAACAAACAAACAAACAGTCCAGGACAGTCAATCCGGCAAATATCGCACCACTCGGTCCGCCATTTCTCGCTTGTTTCCTTCCCTCGCCGATTCGCCCTTCTTCCGCTGAGACTGAGAAAAGATATTGCGAACTGGAATTCTATCACTTAGCATTTGTTCCTTCTACCGGCAACACTTGGCTTTGCCTTGATTATATACGCATTTGTCAGGTATCTATATCGAAACACAAGCGAGCGCCATCACATTAAATTGTCGTAAGGATGGTACGAGGTGTACCAGGTACCAAATAAATTATGTATATTTTCCTATCCGGAGCATGGGTGCCGGCGAATGCCGGCACCCATGCGGAGCCCTTGTACTACTTTTAGAATAATTAATAGCAACACATGATCATTCCGCTATACTGGTATATACTCGTACGTAGCGTAGCATAATACGCGGGCGAAAAAACTGGAAAAAAACAACCAGGGCGTAAATATAGGGACCGATTGGTGATAAGTTTGATATATAAACGATCCTTATATTTACGCCCAGAGTATGTACTGAAGTATACGTATACGAGTACGAGTACTCATCCCCAGTCATTTGCTGCTCTGTTCTGCTGCTCTGTTCTGCTGATGCCGACGCAGCAACGCGGGCTGGACCGTCGCCGGGTGCGGTCTGCTGCACGTCACCGTCGCAGGGCAGGGGCTGCCGCAGGTCCTTGTCGCCGAGTATGGTCTCCTGGTTGTCACCTGCCAGGGCCTGCTGTTGCTGTTGACTTTGGCCCGGCAGGGGCGACTGCTGCTGAGGCGTCGGGCAGCCATCGCGATGAGCACAGGAACTACTCGGTACAGGGCGTCTTGGAGTGCGCCGCTCGTTATGCGCTGCGGTTTGTGCTGTAGAGCGTGCTTGCTCAGGACGTTTTGTACCAGGTGCAGCGAGCATCAGCAGCAGAAAGCACCGGCATAGATAGCAGCAGAAGCCCAGCAGCAGCTCGAACACAGAAGGGCCTAAAGCAGCAGCGCGAGCTGAGCTCGGTCGTTGATGACGAGGATTTCCACGGCTTGTGATTGTTTTATTTACAAGGGCTCCGCATGGGTGCCGGCATTCGCCGGCATCGCCGGCACCCATGCTTCGGATAGGACAAATACCTGGTACATCAGTTATTTGGTACCATCCTTATTATTTACGACAATGTGATGGCGCTCGCTCGTGTTTCGATATCTGACGCCTACGTGCAGAATCAAGGCAATGCCAAGGGTTTCAGGAAGAAGGGACTGCTGCGTGCTGAAATATTCAGTTGGCAACCTCATTTCTCAGTCTCAGCAGTCAGCCTCAGAAATGTAATCAGTCGCGTTCGGTGTTCCCTGGATAGTCTCAGTCCTCAGGATATTAGTTTGTGAGATTTACGACAACAACAATCTGATGGCGCTCGCTCGTGTTTTGACATCTGACACATATTACGTGCAGACCCAAGGTAATGCCAGGTGTTATTGCAGGAAGAAGGAAACGCTACTGTAATTGCTGATACTCAGTTCGAAGCTTCATTTCTCAGTCTCTGTCAGAAATGCACCAGTCGAGGTCCCGGTGGCGGGCTCAGTTTCAGTTTTGGCACGTGCGGCAAAAACACTTCGTGCCGAGCAAGCGGTTCCGCGTGGATATGGAAAGTCGAGATATTTAAAAGTTGGCAACGGGGGGGAAATCTCTATTCTTCTCTGACTCTCGTGTGTCTGAGCAGACTCGTATCTAGCACTGTACACTACAACAGTAGTACTGCTGTACAGCAGTACGTACTACACAGCAGCACTCAGCAATACTATACACACCAGCTGCTCGCTACGTCGTACATACAGTACTCGTACCTGGTACTACTCGTACGTACTGCTGTTTGTTCTTGTACGTATCACAGCCAAGCACAGCAGTAATATCTCTACACTGAAAAATGAGCTACTATTGTACTGAATCCACCCGAAAAAAAAACAGCCGAGTTTTCATTCCTCCGTTGATCTTTGATTTTTTAATTGAGGCGAAATATTTTCACAAATATCTCTCTCAGCAGCAACAGCACCACGCATATCATCCGCAGCGGCCAGTAGAGCCGAGGCATCTCCGCAAGATCCGCGCACTTCGAGGTCGCTGCGCTCGGTGGCGGCGCTTGACTCGAGAGTGCGCGCGGGCGGAAAGTCACGGGCGGAGGCTGAGGGACGCGACCCTCGAGAAGAGCGGGCGAGAAAGCCAACGCGAGGCCGTCGAAACGGGTCCCGAGTGCGAGTCCGGTCTGAAGCCAAGTGAGAGCCCAAGAGGCCCCGGAGCACCACAGCGAGCATCAAGCAATGTATATATAATATACAAGGGCTCCGCATGGGTGCCGGCATTCGCGGCACCCATGCTTCGGATAGGATAATATCTGGTACAACGTCAGTTATTTGGTACCATCCTTAATATTTACGACAATGTGATGGCGCTCGCTCGTGTTTCGATATCTGACGCATACGTGCAGAATCAAGGCAATGCCAAGTGTTGCAGAAAGAAGGGAATGCTGCGTGTTGAAATATTCAGTTCGCAACCTCATTTCTCAGTCTCAACAGTCAGTCTCAGAAATAATGTAATCAGTCGCTTTCGGTGTTCCCTGGATAGTCTCAGTTCTCAGGATAGTTTGTGAGAATTACGACAACAACGTGATGGCGCTCGCTCGTGTTTTGATGCGTGACACATACGTACAGAGTCAAGCCCATGCCAAATGTTGCAGGAAGAAGGAAACGCTGAGTGTTGATACTCAGGTCGTAACTTCCTTTCTCAGTCTCTGGCAGAAGTGCACCAGTTGAGGTGGCGGGCTCAGTTTTGGTACGTGCGGCAAAAAACAAATCGTGTCGAGAAAACGGTTCCGCGTGGATAGTAGAGAGACGTCAAAGCTGGCCACAGGGGGGGGGGTGTACTCATGTCGTGCACGGCCGTAGTCATATGACCATAGACCCTCGCATCCCTACAATGCCGGGACGGAGCACGTTGGGTTTTCACCAACCAGGCAGACATTGCTTGCACCAAGCGCGAAGCGCCGTGAGGTATTGGGCGAGTCGCATGGAGGGTGAGCTGCATCCTGCTAAGAACCGCCTGTGAGGCGGACTTGCATATGGACGACAGCTTCAATGAGTTAATTTAATTTCTGGTGTGGCCACTTCCGGAGACAGCAATGGGTTTTACTATGTAACTGCCTCGCGGATGCCTTACCATATTAACACTACGTGATACGACCATTCCCCTTGTGCGGAGCAAAGGTTCTCCACCCCGCACAAATGATCTACTCGACCGCCAGCTTTGGTGACCGCCAAAAAAAAAAAAAAAAACGGCACCCTGGTTGTCTAGCTCACGCAGCGAGTGGCGTGTTTTACAGCGTCGTTGCCAACCGACGCCAACCCAACCTATAAATATAATACATATTTATAGGGGGGGGGGTATACTTGGTGATAGGAATCGTCAGTTGGCGTCCAGCTCGAAGTTATATTTTGTGTGCCCTCATCAGATACAGCGCATATATTATGCTTCTTATTTTCGCGGCCAAAATTCAATGTTTCCGCGTTTCTTGTTTCAATTGTTTCCATGCGAAAACGAACCGGAGATCATCTCTCGTAGACGTTGACCGCACGAGCTCAGGGTTGTGTATTTGTGGTGTTTGGCGCAGGGGAAATGACACTATTAATAAACCGACCGTACCTTTTCACCGCAGTCTCTTGACTGCAACATTGCTGAAAAGTCGTGATTTTTTCTTTCTTGGTGTGCCAGAGCGGGCCGGTTTATTATGTTGGGTAGGCGTCAGTTGCTTGTGCTACTTGTATGACTGTTTCTTATCGTGTTGCCCATGTTTAAGCTGTGTTTCTTGCACCTCTTTTCGTTTTTGTTTGATAATTTCAGCCTTACTATTTTAAACAGAATTGGTGGCCAGGCAGTCTTGGGTTTATCGTCATCCTCGTGGAATTGGGTGGCACTTGTGCTCTTCTGTGATGATCAAGATAATCGCTGTCGAGTTGTAGGTTGAAACCGATACAGGCAACCATAAACTTGCAATTCTTGACACCAACAGCACGTGAACCTTCGATGTGAATTAAACGCTCTACATATATACGGACAGCGAGCGCACGTCAGCGGACGCGATCCAATCATCCCTCGTCGCCCCCCAATTTGCTGCACGTGCCTCTCACACGGTCTAGCACCGTACCATAGTGTCATATCAGTACACGCGGTGTCACAGATTATCACGTACGAGTAGTATACCAACGAGAGAGGCTAGACGGGACGAAACATGTCACAGGAGTCGATGCGGTCTGCGACTACGGCTGCTGACAGGTGCCGCCCATTCCATGTTCCCCTTCGTGTTCAACAAGGTTTCTCGGCGACTGGTAAGTGTTTATCAAAGGGTACCAAACATACTACGTAGCTCCGGCGAGGTTCCTCCTGGCTGGGCCTCGATGGCTCTATCGATGGGTTTTTGGCATGTACTGCTGTATGACAAGAACCGACGCCTGTGCTCGAGTCTATGTAGAACCCAACCTCAAGTCGCGACCAGTGTGTGTTACGTGTGTTCTTTAATTGTGCTTGTTTGTGTGTGACTACGTACTACTGTATGTGCTGCAACTACGAGCGCTCTGCGAGCTACAGTACCGGGCTATAACGCCTGATTGAAAGTCAGTCTGCTGGTCGAGGCCATCTTTAGTGGCGAGCGCACGGTAGTGCTCGGCTAGCTCGAGTTGAATGACGGTCAGGATTACACGGAAGTTTCGTATTATACGTAGAAGGAACTGCCTGTTTTGTGCAGTGCTGGCTGAGTGCTTAACAGTACTGCTGTTGGCTGCAACGAACAGCAACTACTGCTGTACTGTAGTTGGGCCAAGAAAGACGATGGGCTTGGGGGCTGGTTCATGGTCGGTCGAGGAGAACACCCCCATGCAGTGACAGCAGTAGTACCTACGCCGTAGTGCACACAGCCACGATTGATTACTGCTGTATACATACCCGTATCATATTCCTGCACAGCTACAGCAAGCAGCGTGTCTGCGGTGCTGCTCGTTTCTATCACATCCAGGACTAGGCTGAAACAACAACCGGCCCTGGGCAGCACATCCAATCTTCCCGGCCTTGGCCTGATTCTGGGCGTCCCGACTACCTACTGCTTTCTGCCTGCCGTTGCCAAGCGTTGAGCAACTTCTCCCTCACCTTGCGCCCAGCAAAGGCTGTTGCCTCAACTTATCCACGATAGAGACGATCACGCCAGCTGATCTGTTCCTCGAAGGGCAGCATCCTCTCACACATATACGCTCCCACAGCAGTGTTGACGGGCGGCGGAGAAGAGCCGCAGTAGCTGCCGCAGGCCTTCATCTCTACGCCATCTAGTGTGGTGTGGTGTCCTCGTCGTGCAGCATGGTGCTGCTGTACGTCGGTCTATAAGGTGTCGGTTCAGGAGGATGCTGGCCAAATGAAGGTATTTGATTGGGAGATAGCTGGCATTGAAAATAATTTGATTGGAACGTTGCTCGCCCTTCGTGCCCCGCTGAGTCTCAGACTCGCCGAGGTGTTCCAGGGCTGGTATGGACGAGTAGCTGAATCCTATAATTCCAGTATGGTTGAGAGACGGACTGCAAGTAGTTTGGCCAGCAGCGAGTATTATTGTGATTTAATTCTGACGATCTTTTTTGATTCTATGTTGGAGGGCACACGGTTGGTGAGGATGGGGAGCTATATCCTGTAATTCCAATACGCTAAGGGCGTCCCCCACAAGGCAGAAATGGTTGGAAAATATAGGTTGTGCGGTGAAATTGCTGGTATTTTTTGTGTGTGGCGGCTACTTACTGTAACGTAGGTGCACCTTGAGAGATGTTTTTCTGATGAGTGGTATTGGTGGGAGAATATACCAGTATCATTTATGCGGACAGTTGTTCGCATCGGAGAAAGGTGATTTTCCAGAACTTGGGGGGTGGTTGATCTTGTTCGGGAATTAAGAAGCATGTATTCGAATAAAGTGAAAGCTAGTGAGTAGAGCCAAAAAGGGAGTATGTTTGGTTCTGTGTTTCACGAGCTATCTATTATTTCGGATATTTTCAGCGTCGACTAAATTCTAGTTTGCGGAAATGAATGCTATCTCGCTTTCTCTACCGTTTGTTTGGGTCTTGTGCCAAAGACGGTAGTAGGGGACGAAGAGATTTTGTCCGCGAGACCTTGCGATTTATGGCCTTATATTTTTCGTTAGTTTTTACGTCGTGACGCGGCTGTTGTAGTCTCATTCGATTGCAATGGTTGGAAGTGGAAGTATGGAAGAGGTTTTTGCTCGTCGTGAGGATGAGTTTCCTCTTGCCATTTTTTTTTTGTTTTGTGGTGAGGGTTTTGAGTCTACTTATTTCGACTTGGTCGACACTGTCATGTAAAGAATTCAGGAGGGTGTTCGTTGGAGATCCTGGATATGACAGTTTCATGTCGGGCTTTGTGTCGGTTCGGGCTTTTCGCATATGATGTGTTATTTGCTATTTTGTCTTTCTGGGCTGATGAGCTCATGGAAGCACTACTCTCTCTGCTGCTCGCTGGCGCTGGTGTTTGCGCTTGCCTGTGGTACTGCTAAGGGACCGATACTAATAAAAGACTTTGAAACCAATCTCGCTCGGGGCAAAACCAACACAGCGTAGGAACCATTAGGGATATATCTGGAGCGATCGGTCGCTAGCTGAGCATTTTGCTAGCTCTGTGTGGCTTGTTTGTGGGAGTGGTATCTGCCTATCGAAAACATTACTTTCGGTGTATTACGAACCAAGCTTGTTTCTGAGTTTCTTGCCTTTGCTCGCAGTTTGTCACACGAACAAAACCCAGCGATCGCATACATACACCTTTACCTTCGTGCAGTTCGTAGCTACCTGCTGTTGCTGGGGTCTGTGTCCGCCGCTGGGGGACTGTAGTGACCCGCTCCCAAGAAGGCAGCGTAGACAACTTCGGAGCTAGACCCTCCAACGCTGTTGTGTAGTATTTTTTGTTGCGGATACATGCTGGTTCAAGCTTACCGCCCCAAATGTATCGAGTATCCAATGCCCACGCCGTTTTTTTTTAGATAGACCCTAAAACTTAGCACATATGTTCTGTTAACCCCTGCCAACCCGTTACCGATTTTGTTTGGTTTTTGTCTGCCAGATATTTTTTGTCTTGTATTTCTGGGATATTTGAGTATCGAGATACCTGGTATGTTTTTCCCTGCTACAAAAAAAAAGTCAGCGGCTTGACATGGGTGCGTAAACTACGTGTGGCGTTTCCGGCAATGTCGGATAACCCGACAGCAACGCCGCCGTGAGAGCGACGGCGTCGCCGCCTGCTCCTATCCCAGATCGCGCCCCCCAGGCGTCGTCGCGTAGGCGCACGATAACCGACCCCTGTTGAGTCTGGTCGCCTTCATGGTCTCGAAACGAACCTTGATACTGGTGGCCTGGTGCCACCGCAACTCGCCAGATCTTGTTCTTCCAACAACGAAGTAGGGCGACGAGGTATTAAAGGGATTCCTGCGGCAACGTGCGACCGTGCATCCCCCTTCTGTGCGCTTTTAATAAGCGGCGACGACGTACGCAACTATATTTGCCATTTGACGCGGTGGAAGTGCAACACGCCTGATAGTTACCAACGATAGTACCGCCTTGATCTCCTTCTGACGCACTCACAAAACAAACTCGAGCAACGCCTGGATCTATTCCGTATCGGAGGCTGCCGCGTCAAATTACCCAACTTCCCGATCAACCCGCAAAAATATGACTAGACCGGAAGCGAAAGTATAAAATCGGTAAGACTATGGAGCAACCGACTCGCGGATGAGCTGGCTGCCAGCACTCCTGACCATGGCGCGACGCCCCCTAGGCCCAGCACCTCCAGACGCCCTAAAGGCGCAAAACGGAACAGCACGCATTCGCAGCGAGAGGGCGCGGAACCGGAGCATAACAAACGCGGCGGGAAGGCCGAAAAACGACGCTGCGGGACGGCGCGGCAAACAAAAACGAATCTGCGGGACGGCGCGGAACGAAACGGAACACAGACGCAGCGGGACGGGCCACAAGCAAATAGGGGCACGACGGCACGGCGCGAAAACGAAACAGAACGCAAATAAGGCGATGCTATTAAACAGAGACAAGCGGGGGTACTATCCATGCACCGGCATGGACGAGGGTACTATCCGTGCATCAGCATGAACGAGGGTACTATCAATACACCGGCACGGACGTGGGTACTATCCATGCACCGGCATGGACGAAGGTACTATCCATGCACCGGCATGGACGAGGGCATTCACCGGCATGAACGAGGGTACTATCCATGCACCGGCATGGACGAGGGTATATCCATGCACCGGCATGAACGAGGGTACTATCCATGCACGGGCATGGACGAGGGTACTGTCCATGCACCGGCATGGACGAGGGTACTATCCATGCACCGGCACGACGACGGTAATACGACGGTAGTATCCATGTACCGGCATGGACGAGGGCGAGTAGTACCCATGCACCGGCATGGACGAGGGTACTATCCATGCACCGACACGGACGAGGGTACTATCCATGCACCGGCATGGACGAGGGTACTATCCATGCACCGGCATGGACGAGAGTTGGTACTATTCACACACCGGCATGGACGAGGGTGGGTATTATCCATACCTCGGCATGGACGAGGGTGGGTACCATCCATACATTGGCGTGGACGAGGTAGGGTACTATTCATGCATTATAAATGGACGAGAGTGGGTACAGCTCATGCATCCCTGCACCGGCATGGACAGGGGTGATAACTCTCCATGCACCGGCTTGGATGAGACTGGGTAATATCCATGCATTGGCATGGACGAGGAAGGGCACTATTCATTCATTCCAAAACGAATGGACGAGAGTGGGTACAATCCATATATTGGCGTGGACAAAGGTGGGTACTATCCATGCGTTGGCGTGGATAAGGATGAGTACTATCCATGCAGTGGCCTGGACTCGGACCGCGTCAATTGCGTATTGCCGCGTTCGTTGACATGCCCCGGCATATGTATTTCAATCAACAACGCCCGCTCGCTAGTGTTCGGCACGGCGTTAATCGTCATGCGTACCCTCGATGTGCATTAACAAGTATCCTCGGCGCATACGTATCGGCTAGGTGGAGGGATGAGGGGCGTCGGCGACGAGGCATGCATCGGCACCCATTCCATTCAACCTCTACCACAAGCTGGTGCCCGGCACCTCATGTGTGTTGTACATATGTATATATCCGGAACATGCGGCACGACGTATGTCCGCGCGTCTTGAAGCGGATGGTCACGGTACTTCGTGACTGATTCAGTTGCGTTGTATCGTGATGCCTACGACATGAACCTGTAAATAATGTGCCTTACCAAGCACTTGGTACACCGGCACGCGGTGGGACGGAGGGCCGCCCCGCTTGGTGCATTATGTATAATGCTACCTGCATATACATCATCATCCAGGGGTATTATAGCATGGCTTGTCCTGTGGTACGCTGTTGCTGCTGCTGTGTACATGTATCCTCTGTTATTGGGCCCACATGCCGCCGCACCTGATACATTATTTGTTATTATGTTTACCAGTGTGACATGTCTCGCCATACCATGTGCGTACCCAAGGTGCATCAGTTAACAGCATGTTTTGATTAAATATTCTGCTCTTTGTGTCTCCTCTTTTTTATGGTACCTACTCGTACACAGCAGTCACGTAAACGGTGTGATTATCGACGAACAGCAGAGTCACGATGTTCGCTGCCTCCGAATCGAATAGCCACACCTACGACCCGTATCGGGTACACGGTCTATCTCTCTTGACACCCATCCCACCCTCGCTGAGTTTTCATTCAACTGGCTACCCCCCTTTTTTTTCGATTGTCTTTCAGAGTTTGCCGTTGAAGCAATGCTTGCCGTGATCACGAGGGCAAGGCGCGCCGAATTCCGTCGAAATAATGAAAGTCGATTATCATTGTCGCAGGTCCGTACTAAACCCAGTATGATAATATGTGGACTGTATTGTTCGAATTTTACAGCCGTTTCTGGGCATTTTTTCAACTACTAATAGTGAGTTTTGACCGAACGAAACCGTCTAGGAGAAAACCAACGTGTAGACTGAACTCTCCGTAACGAGACCAACAGGATTAAACGAAACATTTGAGAAAAATACACAGGGAATGAGATTGAAAACCCACATTTTGCCCTTGTCTTCGACGCTCGATATATCGCTCCACAGAAGATTTGTGAAGCATATAATATGCGAGACAACACCTATTGCTTCCATTTCCCCGAATCTGTTGGCTTTCCAAGGGTTTGTCGGCCCACTTTCGCTGTAAAAACAGCACCCCAAACCGGAATCACGGTATTTTGACGGTTTGTCAGCAAAATGGTTGAAAACATATTATAAATCCCTCTAGGGTTTAGTTTCTGTTTCGACTCTGAAATACCTCTATATTTTCTTGACCGTGGTTATTTGACCGCGGTTATCTGTCACCGCTTTTTTTACCGCTTTTCGCCGCCGGGCGAACATCCGACCTCGAGCAAGCCGCGACAAGCCGCGACCGCGCGCTCGCGGCGGTGCCTTCGCGCATGTCACCCCCCCCTCCCTGGGAAGTCTCGTGGGTCTGCTCGGTAAGCTCGGCGAGGAATCCCGCTCCCCGTCCAAAATGCCGTATTCACTCGAGGTGTTGATTGTTTGTTTTCACGCTTGATTAGTACGAATAATCATCACGAAACCTTGATTATTTGACATGATTATATTTTTTCTGAATCTTGGTTATAATTATATGACTCATTGTGACTGTCTTTCGATAAATCTACTCGTCTTGTGCTTCTTCCTGTGTATTGTTTCCCCGACAGCTCGCTCGGTGTTCCGAGTATAGAAAGTTTATAATCGAAAGTCTGCTGGCTAAATTTTCGCGAGCATTTAGCTGTGCCTGATTTTCATACGACCACACGTGACACGTGCAGCAGTACCGTTAGATGGGAGTTCCAATACAAACCCGGTCCCAGTGACGTATTTTAGGGGAGCCGCTGGAGTACTACAGCAGTACTACTCGTACACTAGGAGCTGAGATGACTGAGTACTCGCGAGTACCTGTACTGCTGTTGTACCAGACGACCAGGATTAGACTTGTCATTGCAGCTTATTCCTCTACTACATACAGCTGTGATTTGTGTCTCCCGTCTCGGTTTGTACAGTACAGGACACCTAATAATAAACAGGCTAATAAGAAAGCCAGGAAATTCTGGATCCGTTATCTTGAAATTAGTGTAGAGAGCACCCTCTCTCAAATACGAAGCTCAGCCTGCACCAGATATGCTGTTTCTTATTAGGTGTCCTGTACTGCTGTACACATCAATACTAGCTGTGAGTTCTAGCGGTTGGGTAGGAATAAAGCCAAAGTTAGTTTGCTCGTTGCAGCAGCTATTAAATAATAGCTGCTTGCGGCGTTCTTTTCCAACCTTTATGCGGGTCAGTTTATTTCAATATACTATTAATACTATACTGCTGCTGCTGTACAGCTATATAGCTGTGAGTTCTACCGATTGAGTTGTAATAAAGTCAAAGGTAGTTGTCGATGCCACTTTTCTCCAACTCATGACAGTTTTCGCCGAGTGTGTACTTTGAAGCCTTTGCAGCTGCCCTGACTACCTACTGCGGCGTTGTTCACATGCCTTATCATGTTTCTGTTTCCCGCTGCGTGCGGGCCGACTTCATTTTAATTATTAAAATGGCAAGGGTTGTTAATGGTTATAAATAAGGATTACATTTAATCCCTGAGTTTTGTGAACCTGACGCGCATTGGTCGAGGGGGCCCCCCAGCCCGCCCTCGTCCAATCACAGGGGCCGCGGCGCGCGCGGCGGGAGTTACCCGTCGGGGGAACCCCCCAGTCCCGCCGCACCCGCCGCACCCGGGGACGAGTCGACGCCCATTGGTCGAGGCAGGGGCCGCGGCGCGCGCGGCGGAAGTTACCCCTCGGGGGAACCCCCCAGTCCCACCGCACCCGGGGACGATAGGGCCCCATCCCCGGTTCGGAAATCCCTTCGTATATCTACAACTCCAACCAATCGGGGACAAAAAAAACGATCCCCCGGGTTAAAACCGCCCCGCACGGTGTTGAAACCCCAGCCCCACCGGCCGATCGCTGATTGGCTGGGGCTCGAAATAAAGCCAGCACCACCCGGAGACGATAATAGGGACTCATTCCTGGATCGGAAATCCCTCCATACATGTACAAATCCAACAGCCCGGGGACGAAAACCGAGATCTCCCGGGTCGACACCGCCGCGCACGGTGTGGGAACCTCAGCCACACCGGCCGATCGCTGATTGGCTGGGGCTCGAATACAAAAAGCTAGAGCCACCCGGGGACGACAGAGTATCATCCTCGGATCGGAAATACCGCGTTTCTTGTTGCTCGTTTTCTAATCAGGTGTCCGGCGGTAGATATTTATTCGTTTTAAAACCGTACTCGTACTCACATCGTACACATACATATTGCATGTGAGCTAAGCGTCGAGAGTAATAACGCGCTCATTCCAGCCACCGCTGGCAAGGGGGTAAAGAACGGGGATTTAGATCGAGGCTGGGGTTAGCCCAGACGATTCTATAAAATACAAGGCTTTCCTTCGGCGTGGCCATGGTAAGGGTGATGCAAGACGTACTGGTTACCTCTCGGCAGTAGCAGATCGTCAACATAACTCACAGCAGCAGCAGTATCTACAGCAGCAATAAAGACAGCAGTAACTACACTGCTGTATACCCAAGACGGAGGAGGGATGCACGGACAAAATGTTTATGGGAAGAAGGAAACTAAACGTGTACGAACTCTCGATTTTGTTTTTATCGTGCTCTGGTAAAACATGCATTTTACGTTCTGTATAGAATATGCCAGCCACAAAGAAGGGCGTTGTCTTTGGAGCTTCATGCCAAGTTTCTATATATAGACAAATCTGTACGCCTGGTACCTGGTATACTGTACGCGTTTTGCTGTGGCCTATTAATAGGCACCTGGTATATGATAAGAGCAATCAACATCTCTACATCACACCTCCCTTCGGACGGGTGTATTCAGCGATTAAATATTGGTAATGTGTGACATGGAGGTGTGCCCCGGATGGCCTAAACCCGGGTACCCGGCGGGTACAACCCGGATGGGCAAAACCCGTGACGGGTTCGGGTTTGACTTGAAACCCGCGGGTTTTGGGGGTGACCAAAACCCGGGTACTCGGCGGGTTCGAGTACCCGGGTACCCGTATGTTTGGCATGTCCCCCCTTACAATATCTCTAGAAACCTTTCAAATCGTCAGAAAACAGAAAACGGGGTGCCCACGGGTATCATTATTGAGAGCTGAAATGTTTCAAGAGTATTCACGCTTTTTGTACGGTTTGCCAAGAGAGTGCCCGTTATGTTGATATCATCGATATTCTTTGAGTTTATTACCGATGTATAGATGCTTTTATTTTCCTCGAGCCATGACACCTGCCCGACATGGAGACTTAGGAACACCACCTACTATTATTATGGCACACATACTGTCAATCTGTCTTTCTCTACCGGAATGTGCTCAGTTCAGGGGCATTGGGTGTGGGTATAAGCGTACGTCTTCGTAACGGCATTAAATGTGGAAGGATTATCGAATACCCGGCGCTCTGTTACCGTTGTTTGATGGTTATAGTTTCGTTCTGACAGAAAATCGTAGTACGCACTGTCATCCGTGTGTGGCACCCCTTGGTGGCCGTAAATTACAACGACGGGTTGTCCGGGTACCCGGGTTTACCCGAGTACTCGTTGAACCCGTTTAATTTCGTCGGAAAACCCGGGTTACCCGCGACGGGTTCGGGTTTCACTTTGTGACGCGTACTCGCCGGGGTACACATCTAGTGTGACGTGATGTTGGTGCTATCTATCATTATCACTCCTGCAGTTGAAAATATGGTGTCAAAATCCAACTTATAAAAAAATCACTATTAACTATTAACATGTACGAGTATTATTGGGTTTTAGAAGAGGGCGACGCAAGGATTCTCGAATACTACTGTCTACCAGGTACGTCGTACTACCGTTCGTTTTGGTTGGGAAGAAAAAAGGCATGCGCCCCCGTACTCAATACCTCAGCAGTAGCAGCATCACAGAGCAGCCAAGTTCAGAGGAGCAGGACATCAGCAGCACAACAGCAACAACGACAGCAGCAACTATTAATAGGCATCAGACTACGGTACAAGGTTCCCCTCCGGGACGTGCCTAGCTAGGGGAGTGGCGCAAGGACGAATCGAAAACCTACTACTAATACAACAGCATGCGATATTGTGTATCACACGCATGTCATATTACGTAGTACATAAATACGACGTTATTAAATATCTGCGTACGTATTAATGAACATGAATATTTAGAACTGTACCTGCCTGCATTTTTTGGGATAAAACATACTCGGAAATAGTGCGGAACCGTTACTATTGACTTAATCGATTGCTTAATGATCCCGCCATCATATTCTTGTCATATTAGTCAATATTTAATTGTTGTGGCGCTCAAGGTAAGGAAGGTCTCTCCCGCACAAAACCGAGGACTCCCGACGAAATAAAAGTTTGAAAGCACTCCACGCGCACCGTGCACCGCTAACCCCTACGATAACCCACTGCTCGAAGGGCGAATTTTGACGAAATTGATAGATATCGCTCTCTGCTGTATTGTTGGCCGGAACTTTTTCATGAATTTGCTTCGTTATAGATGTAGAAGCCAGTGGTGTGTATATACAACGCCCCACCCTGTCTAATGTGGATCTGCTGCGCTCTCGGCTGCCTACGAAAATCGCAATTACATGCATGCATGTAACACACACAGCAGCGGAGACCCCCCCAGCACTACAGATCGCAGGGTCCAATAAAATAACAAAATAGAGTAGGGACCCACAGCAATGAATCGCGGACAAACTGCCGAAAACGCGTGATATTACTTCCTGCTCTGCTGGCGGAGTGCAGGAGTGTATAGCGTTGTAACACTCTGCAGTGCTCGTGTGTGCTGTCTGTCTTACATATGAATATGTGGGGTCTGGGTTATATGTACAATACAAAAAATAACTAAAAAAAGAAGAAAAAGGCCCTCGCCGAGGATCGAAATCAAGCCTTCAGAATTCAAAATCGGGCATGTTGACCATTTGGCTAAAATACCAAAGATCCGCTTTCCCAATACCGGCAAATTATTGTTTTTTCCGGCGTGCGTCAGACAGGCGACAGGCCGCACATAAATCGTGCAAGCACAGCAGCAAATGCAGCAGAAAAGAGAGAGGTGGTGGTGGTGATTGATGACGGATGCAAGACTCCGATGAAGCAACCATTAATAGCCACAGCAGTTACGGCCGACCTGCCACAGGCACATCTGCTGCTTGTGCTTCTAGACGGGGATGTGACGTTGTTCGTGTTTATTGCATGTTGTCTATTGCCTCGTAGATTTCTGGAGTGAGATTCGATTCGGGGAAGAAACACAAAAAAAATGAAAGTGTAAGGGCAGTTGAGGGGTTCCTATTCGATCAAAGCGGTTATTTTACATTTCCGGCCGCGTGGGTCTGTCACACACAGCAGTAGAACATAAAAAGGTACGTCGTACTCGCAGATGGTGTAGATGACGGACCGTAGGCTCCGATAAACCCAGCTGGCCAGCAGTACAGCGCAGATGGGCGAGTCACACACGCACGGCGGTGTTACCTGCTGGTGCTTATGCGCGGCAGACTTGTAACGTTGTGCTCTCTGCGTATTCTATCGTCTATCTGTGGTGTACTGGTATATGTCTGCATGATGAGGCCTGTATTTTGTGCGTGAAAGGGAAAATAACAAAAAAAAAAGAGCATTCTTATTTACTGGCACGTACGTACAAAATACGGCCTCACGCAGAGAAACCAGGGAAATCGTATTATCCACTCCCGCGGGAAAAAAAAAATTGAGCGCCCGCCACGCGAGCCACAGTGCTCGGATCGAGCTCAAACCTCGACCAATGTGTTCGGCCGGGCCTCCCGTGTCGGGGGGGTACTTAGCGTTTTGCCGAACAGCGCTCGCGCGAAGAGAAAAGTTGCGAAAAGTGCGAAAAATTCACAAACATAACTATACTACGGTATACAACAGATATATGCTCGCCGAGCAGAGCAGAGGAGAGTGCACTATATACGAATCACAAATCGACACCGCACCACAGTGGCAGCAGTAGTAGTTCATCCACCCCACAGGTTTTTGCAAGGGGTTCATACCCAAATAGTTACATACCCTTCTTATAATATTGGAAGAGTCGATATGTTGATGTCAAGTGAGCAACCATTAGTTTTTGGTTCTTATATTGTCGTACTTAAACTGAAAAATCCTCGCAACGATCACCTGGTATCATACGTGGTACGTGGTATAGATTATTTGGCGGTTCAGCAGAGCAGCAGTTTGTACGTACAGACACAGACACTCGCACAGCAACACGTATTTAGCAGCAGCAGTAGCAAGCAGCAGCAGGGGGCAGAACAGAGCACCAGAGCAGGACCTCCTCCCTTGCCCCTATGTTCTTGTTTTCCTGTGATGCTCTGTCTTGCGTTGTCCAAATCGAATTGTCGATATTTGCGTGAAAGAAGCATACATACGTTTTGCTGTCTGTCTGTCATTGCTGACAAATATAACGCAATAATAGTAGGTGCCGTGCGCACGTCACGGGAGATGCTGACACAGAGCCAGCAGAAGAACAGCAGCAGTAGCAGCAACAGCAACAGCAGGAAGGCAGGCAGAACTGCAGAGCAGAGCAGGACCTTTTCCCCCTCCCCCCCGTGTTCTCGTCTTCTTGTTGCGATGCTCTGCCTTGCGTTGTCGTCCCAAGCGCAGTGTCGTCGTTGCTGACGAAATAAAGTACAGACTATAGACTATAGTCGTGCTGCTGTCAGCAAGAAGTGAAAAGCTAAAGCGCGCCATATATTTTCTTTTTGGGCTGCGCCAAGCGAAGGCTGTAGATGGTGATCCTTAATGACAACCACTCCGAAAACAAATATGTGCATTGGATCGGGTTTAACCCTTTTAGTACTGCACTGTACAAACACCAATGTTTCAGTCTAATTTCAAGTGTTTTGTCCCCACATCGGGACTGCAGTTCCTAAAGGGTTAACGGGCTTGCTGAACCTTCTTGCTTCCATTGGTGAGGAACGCTGGCTTCACGAACTTCAGCCCACAAAGCCAATCAGCTATGAGCCAGTGGTGTTTGGGTTTCCACACCGCGAAAGGCGGCATCGACTCGGGGCACCACCGTTATAATCCCCGGGTTGGCGGATTTGTAGATGTGCGGACAGATTCATGGCCCGGCGATGACACTTTATCCTCCCCGGGTGGAGCTGGCTCCACGAACCTCAGCCACCCAGTGATGGAGCCAGTGATGTTTAGATTTCCATGCCGTGCGGGGCGGTATCGACCCTAGGGATCACATATTTCATACCCGATTTGTCGGAGTGGAACAAACTGGTTCCAGAAAAAAACGTAATATTCCACGATCGGGCAATAAAAAAATGAATACACTGAAACTCACAACACAAAGCATATCCACGTGACCGCACCAACAAGGTGAACACATCGGTGAAGCTGGTTTTGTCGTCCGAGCTGAAATTCGTGATATATGGGAATTGTTAGCATTACTTGGGGAGGCGTTGTTATATATGGTAGGGATTTAAGCTGTCAATACTAAAACCCACAGGTTCTTCTTTCGGCCATAATTAGGCCAATACGTGGAATAAATAGACGCTAGACGTGTTGATATGATGGCATCAACAAGGGGAAGACGTCGGTGACACTTGATTTGTTATGCGAGCCGTACTACAGTAGTCTGTTATATTAAACGCCGGCTAAAGTACTAGAACAATGTATTGAGCTCTTCGGAAACCCTAGGGGAACTATTTACTTTCACGGAAATCGCTTTAGCACCCGGATCCAAGAAGAGTTGGAAAACGAAATTTGGCAGGGTTGTTCTTGACGAGCATACGAAACATCGTCAGAACGGCTTTTTTATGTTTGTTTTTTTCCGTCTGTAATTTGGGTCAAAATCGTTGAAAAAAAATCGTTGAAAGGTACCTCCTCCACCCAAAAATCACGTTTTAAGAAAATGCCAACATTAATTGTTTCCGTAAGGTCATGAAGAACAACCCTGCCGATTTCGTTTTCCAACTTGTTGTCAATTAGGGCGCAAAAGCCCGAAGCCGAAACGTTCTTGCTCTCGCTGGAACCAGCTCGTAATAATACGGAAGGATCAATTACCTGTAGATAGGACCTTATCCTCCCCGCGTGCGGCATACCCTCGAAGATACCCCAGCCACCCAGTGATAGAGCCAGTGGGGTTGGGGTTTCCACACCGTGCGCGGCGGTGTCGACCCGGGGGACCTAGGTTTTCGTCCCCGGGTTGTTGGAGTTGTAGACGTATGGAGAGATTTCCGATCCGGGGATGGGACCCTATCGTCCCCGGTTGGCGCTGGCTTTACTCTCGAGCCCATGCCAATCAGCGATCGGCCGGTGGGGTTGGGGTGTCCAAACCGTTCGAGGCAGTGTCGACCGGGGGGAACTCGATTTTCGTCGCCGTGTTGGTGGAGCTATATATGTACGAAGGATTTTGCGATCCGGGGATGGGACCTAATCGTGCCCGGGTGGTGCTGGATGTATTTCCTAGCCCCAGGAAATGAGCGATCAGCCAGCGGGGTTGGAGGTTCCATACCGTGCGAGGTGGTGTCGACCCGGGAAGATACAATTTTCGTCCCCACTGCGTTGGAGTTTTGATGATTCGGAAGTGTTCGTGACGCGGGAAATGATCCTCCGCGGGTGGCTCTGGCTCCCCGAACCTCAGCCAAACAGTGGTAGAGCCAGTGGGGTTGGGGTTTTCACACCGTGCGGGGAGGTATTGAACCGGGGGATAATTTGTTTTTTTCTCCCGGTTTGTCGGAGTTGTACATGTATGGATTTATGTATGGGCAAATGCCAAACTCAGGTATACCTGATCCATTTGAGCCAAAATCAGATATGTACTAAAACCAAGTAAAAAACTCACGCCACGAACGGTGTTTCTCAGGACTTTTTGGCTGTGAGAAATAATAAAACATACTTTGAATTTGCGCCTGAACGCAGAATTATAGCGAATGTGTGTGTCCTTCAAACTCTTGATAAATGTTGTGTGTTCATTTCAGTACGGGTAATAATACCTGTCGTATGCTTTCATTGCTTTCGTGATCACACTCACTCCTACGACGTGCATTTCCGTATTCTTGTACCAGATATGTATATAGTCATAGCCACATTGATAGCATACGAACAAAACATCGAGTTAATTTGAGACTAACCTGCTCGCTTTCCGTACCGTGTCAGCAAGCAGCAGTACTTTATACCTGGTATACTACAACAGGTCCATTGTGCGGTATGCGCGCGTATGATACGTTCTGTAGTCATTGTGGCGGGTCGTATGTACGTAGTGTGGTGATGTCTTCGTGCGGGCGTATAGGAGACAGTGTGTACGTAGGGTCTCTGATTGGCTCAAAATTCGCCAAAATCAGTTAAAAGCTACCAGGCTAAACAAAGTAGAAAAATCCAGGTGTACCTGACCATTTTATGCCAAAATCAGGTACGATGTGAGGCTGGCCAATGACAGGTGTCCTAACGTGTGATTTGTAGGGCTGTGAGTTGGCTGGAGTTCCCGGCTAGTTATTAGTTAGCCAGCCAACTGACTGACGTTAGTTGACTAGTTGGCTGGTGCTAGCCAGCCAACTAGTCGACTAAAGTCAGGCGAGCGAAGCGAGCCAAAAAAGCCCCCCCCCGGCCGAGGGGGCCCCGCTGGAGGCG